>JAGFPH010000917.1:148963-180958 GCA_018207615.1 Philaenus spumarius | reverse complement strand
TTGTGAACCCTGGACAGTTGAAGTGTGGAACAATCCACTTATAACAAGTGTATAATCTTATATCTAAGACAATATCATTTTAGCATTAACGTACAACTTTGAGTTGTTCTGACAGTATAAGTACATGTAGGTTCAGCAGTGCTTAAAAATAAGAAAGAACTTTCCACAACTCAAAATTTTATAACACCAAATTTAAAAAAAAATGCAAACAGAAATATTTTTGTTCCAGTTAGTGAAGTTTGGAACTTGCTTCCTTTATCATTTTCCTCCAGACCTCTCAGGAGACATTATGACATCTGCAATCAACCGGCTGTACCACATCAACATCAATGCAAAGTCACATTCAACTTGTCATACCTGACTTAAGATCCTTAATATCTAAAAAATATTCTCAACACTTTTGTGGGGTTTTCAACTATTATTTTCGACTATTAGACAAACTTTGAATCTTATAATCTACATGTCATGTGATTACTTAAACTATTTCCTAATTAATGAAAAATGCTTGTGCCTGTGTAATTTAATTGCCTCTAAGGGCTGTCTTCAATTCATGCACTAATGTCCCATTGGGTGGTATGTCTTCATGCCACTTACGGCCAGCAATCCTTTTGACGCTATCTTCAAATTTAATTTTACTTGAGCTGTGTTTCCACATTTTATCATCCATTGTCGGGTTATAAAAATAACACATTACAGAGAGTGAGAACAGAGAGTTTTGAATTCAACAAAAGTCTGTATTTCCCGGGGCTGTACAAATAAAACCGTTACAGTGAATGTGGTTTGCTTTACACGAAACGAAACATTGAAGTTTCGTCTACAAATGGATAGAAACATATCTATACAAATATATCGCATTGTAAGAGATATATCGATTGCAAAATGTAGTTTCTCATTAGTTGAAAACTGTCCAATTGCAAGGGTTTATAAATATTCGGAACTATAAGAGTGACAACTGATTGAAAGGTAATTTTAAAAAGTTCAAATCTTGACGAATCCAAATGTATCTTTATATTATTTTCAAAAATATACTGTTGAGCGATATTAAGCCTTACAGAAGTGACAAAGTTAAGTAATTTCTTTGTGTCTTTGCGCAGCATTAGCTTTTTAGAAAATACAATTTTAAAACGGTGATTACATATTATGTAAATATACGTTTTAAAAAACATTTGTAAATACAAAAATTAAAGTTTGAAACATTTACTTTCTAATGGTTTTTATTTTGTTTTAGTGAGATTGTATGATTTTTAGTGGGTAAAATATTCGATACAATCAGACGTTACAAAAGTGCTGGCTCGGCTCACTGAGACGACACTTTAGTGTTGTCTGCCGCTTGTCGGGTTAAACAAATTCAATAAAAAAGAAAACAGTGACACAACAATTATAAAAGGGTGTACGAACAAGAGGTTGCTATTTGACTTAATATGCCGGACATTTATGCAGCACTCTATAAAACTTGACACTTTTCCGTTATCTGACATAAATATGAAAAAAAGTACCATCAACTTCCATTTTTTATGGTAAATCAATACGAAATGGCAGAATAACAAAAAGAATATTAATCTTCTAGGCAGAACCACTTCCTCCCACAATGCAATGCAATTAAAATGTGCTTTGCCAATCTGTTGAATCTCGGTCTGCTACTGTTTTGCAAACACAATTAGACAATTTAGTACCTAGTTGTTTTCTATCAATTTATGTCTGTTATCTAACCTCAGAACAATACATTTTTCAACTGAACAAAAAGTTATATGTTGTTCTTGGGCTGTTGCTTTTGAAAATGAATATAAAGTGAAAAGGTATTTTTAAAGAACCTTCCCAAGATTTTTTTGAAAAGCACTTATGACCCTTTTTTGTTTTGTTGATATCGGTGCATAGCTATCAATGGAAATCAATCGAATATAGGTCAAATTTGGTCAAATAATTCATTAATGTTATTTTTATTTACTTTTAAATATTAAGTTTTACACATTTTCATGTTAACTGCAATTCAACAATTTGTAATAGTAATATAGATAAAAAATAATTACAGATGTATTATTTTTTATTTAATTATGCTCTTTGCAACTATGATGCAAAATTAAATGAACCACGTTACTCCGAATGCCTTAAATGAACATAACTGCAGAAGAATGGCTGTGCCATGCAGGGAACGCGTTGGCAAGCCCGCATGGTCCCTATTGGTTTCTTCAAGGCAGACTATCTACTGGCCACTCCCTCAAAGGATATAATTTGTGGCGACTACTGTAATACAGTGTAAAGTTGTTTTATCTCAAATCTCATTCAAATATTTTGCAAATCCCATTTTGAATAATATAACGTGTTATATTTTCCTAACACGCCACGATTTAAAGAATTCTTTTACAACTAAACAAATATCTAAGTGGCTGTAGTTTTTCTGAAATCAAAGTTAACTGTATTTGTTTCGCAACAAAATAGGGCTCCGTATTATATAGATTTATAAACGTAATAATGTTAATACAAACATAATTTTTTAACAATTAATAACAGTAAAGCATCTTAAATCATCGTGCAGTGATTGCATTATAAATATAATAAGCTATACTACACCTTAGCTATGATATGAGGAGGGTGATACACCAAAATAAAAACATTGTATAATGTGAGGGGAGGTCCAAAAGTTCCTGATCTGACAATGATAAAAATGAGAGAGAAATAAGGTTTTGTTATCTCTGTTTAGGTCTAACTTTAGGATTAAAGAAGGCACAATCTCAGAATTTTTCTTTTAGTCGTTGTTTGTCTACACACCAGTTAACCTATCGTTTTATAACATGGATAAAATTGAGCAACGAGCAGTGATTAAATTTTTAACAAAAGAGGGGCATACCCCAAACAAGATTTACAATCGGTTAGTAGGAGTTTATGGGGAGAACGTCCCTTCTCGGAAAACAATGAATAACTGGTCAAAGCTTTTTATATGGGGCAGAGAATCGCTAGAAGATGATCCCCAGGGTGGGAGGCCTATTGAGGCAGTCTTGCCAGAAAATATCGAACAGGTGGAGCTGGTGCTGAATGATGGACGTCTAAAGAAAAAGGAAATTTCTCTGATGGTCGGAATATCGGCTACAACAGTTCTCAGAATTTTACATGAACATCTGGGCATGACCAAAGTGAGCGCATGGTGAGTGCCCCGAAACTTTTATTCATTTCAAAATTGTGCTTGAGTAAACTGTTGTCACGATTTTTTGACTCTGTTTGAGGGTGACAAGAAGGCCATATTTGACCGAATAGTCACTGGGCTTGGGTATACTACTACGAGACTTGGGTACACTACTACGACCCTGAGAGCAAGCAAAAGTCCATGCAGTGGCACAAAAAAGGCGGTCCTGCTCCAATCAAGTTCAAAACTGCAACATCAGTTGGAAAGGTGATGATGATAATTTTTAGGGATTCCAAAGGAATACTGATGATTCATTATAAAGGAAAAAATACTACAATTACAGATGCATATTGTGCTAATGTCCTGCGCTGGCCAAAAAAATCTAAAGCAAGAGAAGAGGGCTTTTGAAAAAAGGTGTCTTGCTACTGCACGACAATGCGCCTGTTCACAGGGCACAAACAGCAACGGCCGCTCTGACAGAATACGGTTATCAGGAAATCAGCAACCCACCGCACAGCCCAGACCTCGCCCCCAGTGACTATTATTTGTTCCCGACTTGAAGTGCGACCTCTGTGAACGTCGATTTCAGGAAAGGAAGCTCTCAAAAAGCTGTGGAGTCTCATTTTGAGGACAAAGAAGAAGGGGAATAGAATTTAGAACTTTATGAAAGAGCCAACAAGTGCATTAATCTTAAGAGGGAATATATTGAAAAATAATCCCCAATGAACATTAAAAAACATTTTTTTATTAATCACAAGAGGAATTTTTGGACCTCCCTTTGTAAATTATTCAGAAGTTACAAACAAACCACCGCATACTCTAACATACAAAAGTAACACCTCATAATAATTAATTAAAAGATGTAAGAGTCAAGCCACAAAGATCCCCAAAACCTTTCTTTATGCAATTTGCATTACCTTAGCCAGCAAACTACTTATCCAATAATATTAAGCATTCAACCAAAAGGCATAACCTTTAAATTATAACATACAAACTTACCTTGCCCATATAAAACATGTTGGTTAGTTTCTCTTAGGAAGCTGGAATATCAAAGGCCTACTTCAGATCAGATCATTTCGTTATCACTAGATAGCAGAAACATGCACTATAATATTATGGTAAAATTTTTAAATGCTATATCTAAGAGTAAACTAGATACGTTATCAAATTACAGGTACAGTACTTGCTTCAAAAACTGTTTTCACCATTACCTACAATTAATTATATATCATGCTTGGTTAGTAAATTTTAAGCAAGAATTAGCTATATACTACGGAAAGTTAGTTTAACATGCTGACAATTAGAAAATTTATTTTATTATTATTACTGAGTTGTAAGCTCCATTTCAGGAAAAAAATCAAAGTAATTTTCCAATTTTTGTTTTTAAAATGGTTTAATACTATACAAAATTATGCACTACTTCAAGATTTACTAAATAAAATAAGTAGTAAATACTGAACAAAAAGATTAACCCTTACTTATATAAATCATTTTTTACCCATTTTGATATTTATCAATGAAAGACCACAAAAAATATTTTGTAAAAAAATCAACAACTATATACTGAGTTTTTCCGCTATGGTTTTGCCAGATATGACATTTTTTAGTTTGCTTTATATTTAATTCCGTTCGGTGGACATCAGTGTTTACGTTGCCTTCTTGACTGTACATTGGAATTGAAACATCGCAGATTTTACTTTATAAAGTATAGTAATCGCAAAAAAAACGATGTTGAGATTTTTGTAGAAATATCCGTTTTGGGACCCCCTGAGTTCAAAAAGTAATTTTTACAAATGTCTACAAAGCTAGAGAGAAAACTATTCTATCGATTTGCAAACAAATTTGAACCAAACATGTCAATTAGGCCTGTATAGATGCACGAAAAAAGGTTTTGAAAAATTTGAAAAACAACCCTTCTTTTTGGCCAAAAACCCTAGAAAAATCAGTTATTATTTTTTTATAAAAAAACGGGCTATAACGATTTTGATAAAATTTGGCTTATTTGTAGCCCTTAATATACCCTACCATATGCAAAAAACCGCATCTTTCTAAAAATTCTACTTTATCTAATAATAATAATAATAATAACTGATTTTTGGGTTTTTTTGGCCGAAAAGGGGGTTGTTTTTCAAAATTGTTCAAAACTTTTTTTGTGCATCTATACAGGCCTAATTGACGTGTTTGGTGCAAATTTGTTTGAAATCGATTGAATAGTTGTATGTCTAGGTAATAATAATAATATTTATTAGTTAATCTCTTAATTTAATATCACATCTCCTACCCCTCCTACAATTATGAAGTCACAAATAATCTGTTTAATAATTTAAATATGTTTGTAATAAAGTATGTACCAGTTCCTGGTACCGTTTATTATTTTTATCTTAAATTTTAAACAATGTGTTTTAATATAAACAGAGTATGCCTATGATATTTCAAGAATTTAAAACACAGTATGCTAGGACAGTTTCAAGGTTGAATTTAAAAGTTTACAACAATGTAAAATATTTCCTTTTTATTAACCGAAGAAAATATCTGAATACAAAGAAACAACTTTGAATTGGTACAAGGTGAAAACTCTTACTTTTATGAACGAAGAAGTCAATCATGTTTTCTTTTTCTTAGAAATTAAATGTTTGTTCTTTGTGTAGGTTACTAACATAATTTGAAGTAAAAACAATAATAGTTTGTGTAATAGTAGGATCGGTATTGGTTGTGCAAAATCTCATTTTCTAAATGTAAACCTTTAAAAATAGATTTTCATATGTGCATTCATATGATATAGAACGAACATTTTGAATGTAAAAAAAAACAATTTTAAAGAGTTTCGGTTTAAAGCCTTTATACGCTTATGATAACCGAAATTAATAACAGTAAATAAAGATTTTTTGAAAGTCCTAAGGAATAGGTGTTACACTGTTAAATAGTTTTTTCTTCATAAATTATACTTTAATTTAAAAACCAAAAATTTGTGAGGAAAATAAGACTGTGTTCAACATACTTTAACTCCCTGATATTCATCCACAGTTTCACATTCTTCATCACTTTCTGAATTCTTCTTTGTGATGTTATCAATTTCTTCTAACAAAATATCAGCATCTTCAATTACTCCATAAACATCATCATTGACGGCAAGATTTGTTTCATTCTTTTTAAAGTCTCGAGGTTTATCCAACACCTTTTTCTATAACAAAAGATAGCAATAAACAATTTGAACATAACATTTGTTTAAATAATGTTTTATAAACCAAATAGCACATTTGAAATATTTTACATATTAAGTTTACATATTTTTCTTCAATGTGGAAAAAAATACAAAAATTTATTTTTTTTAAGGCAAGCACACAGACGCTAATATTAACCCGAAAATTAATTTTTCGGTAAAACTGTATCCTAACTACACAAACATCAATGATCTTCACCCGGATTCAAATTGGAGATATCAAGCTTAGGAGTCATGTGTTGTATCAATTTTAATAAAAAAGGTTACTTACTCATTATTGTTACAATGAAACATGATGAATTATAGCATCTAGATTTTTTACTCTGATCAAATCTTTCATCCACCTTGAAATTTGGCATGATTCTAACCAATAATGTCGGAATAACATGTATTTAGAAAAAAGCTAAGGTGTTCATAAGATTTAAAATTTTTTGAAAAACAAGTAAAAAATATTTCTTGATTTGAGGTTGTCATCTATATATTATATAAAATCCAAATACCACTCACTGACTCACTCATCACGAAATCTCAAAAACCACCGAATGGATTGAAATGGAATTTCATATGTAGCTTCCTCTAGGGCCCTAGGTGCTCGCTAAGAAAGGTTTTAAGGGGTTTTGGGGGGTCAAAGTTACTAAAAATCCCACCAAACGGATTGGAATGAAATTTGATACGTAGCTTCCTCTAGGGCCCTAGGTGCTCGCTATGAAAGGTTTAAAAAAATTCAAAATTTTAGGAGGGGTTTGGGGGATTTAAAGTTACTAAAAATCCCCATAAGAATACATCAATAAAATACATATATTTATTGATATATTTTTTTGTTTGTTAATATACATTTAACTTTGATTTGTCTAACCATGCAAAGCCGGATCGGGCCAACTCGTGTTATATAATAAATGAAAGCCTATAGTAATAATAAAAACGTGTTTATTATTACAAACATTTTTAAAGTTTACGAAAAGAAAATGATCAAATACTTATTTACATAATCAAAGAAACAGTATCCAAATTTAATAATACATATAAAGAAACAAAACTAGAATAAAAGTAACCAAAAATAAATACCACACTTTATGGCATAACCTTTCATAACGTCGTCCGCTAGGTAGGCAACTTCAGTAGATTTAATTATTAAGTTAAAGGATCAATAAATTAACAACAAAAGATACACAAAAAGAAAAATCTGAAAACTTAGTAAAACAACTAAAAACATTTTAAATGCATTTATTTAAAGAAACTTAAAATTAAACCAATATACTAGTCTACTACTGCAGGTTGTAAATATCAAAAGAGATAAGGTGAGAAGCCATTACCGATATTACAGTAAAAACAAAATCAACATTTGTTTACTTTAAATTAAATTAAAAAATAAACACCTGCCAAAGTTTAAGTGCTTGTCGTACAAAATTTACCAGCCCTAACCAAGTTTCAACATTGAAATTATTTATAATTTTTTCCACAACCAGAACCCTATTTCCAAAACAACTTTTTCTAATTTCTCCTAAAATCATACATCTGCCCAAAAAATGTACAATATTTTCCTCCTCATTAGAATTATACTAAGAACACTTCCTTTTATTCTCTTTCCTGTCCCATCTATAATTGAGAGTAACAATGGCGCTCCTTGCTTTAAATGTTGTACTGATAATACTTCTTGAAAATCTATCATTTATATATCCTGCTTGTCCTAATGAGAAATTTAACCTACTATAAATATTATGAAATTAGGACCTATTAACACTATCGCACCAAACGCTCCTGGAACTCATGTGTAATTTATCGAGTAAAATGTCTAGTGCTTGTCCCCACTGCATATCCTTAAAAACTTTTAAAAAATCCCCTTCATACCCACAACTTTTTCCCAATTCTCCCCAAAATTTGGCCCATGAAAGTTTTTCCCTTAAAACCAGCACCAATACTTTTTTGCTAGTCTGTCATCTGGCAGATATAGTGTCCTCCTTATGTATTTAAAATTACATTTCAAAAGTTGCAGATGTAACAACTTAGCCCAACTAATATAACAACTTAGCAGATGTAATATATAATTTGAGGTATTACTAGGAAGAGTAAAAAGCTCCTTTAAGAAAAAGCTCTGAAAGCTTTATAATTCTGTAACGCTATTGTAACCCCAGACCTGCTCCATACGTAACAACTGTTTTACATGCCGCTTCAAATACGGACTGTTTAGCAGACAGTGGAATATTATTTTTGGCAATAAAAGTTTTCCAGGTAGTATTCAAGACATATTTTGCCGCTGAGTTTCTATCAATAACATGGAATTTAAAACAAAAACTTGGTGTAAAAATGAACCGAAAATATTTATACTTATTAACTGTTTCCCTTTATGCACCATTTATGAGTTTTTCCCAAACTCCTAAACGTCTCCCTTGCCTAAATACCATTATTACTTTCTCACTATACTATAGCCTAGTATAGAGAAAGTATTGTGATCGCAAAAAAAATTGATGTTGAGTTTTTTGTGGAAATATCCGTTTTGGGACCCCCTGAGTCCAAAAAAGTGGTTTGTACAAAATGTCTGTCTGTATTTTATTATATACAAAGCTAGAGCGAAAACTATTCGATCGATTTCAAACAAATTTGCACCAGTCATATCAAGTAGGCCTGTATAGATGCACGAAAAACGGTTTTTAAAATTTTTGAAAAACAACCCCTTTTTGGCAAAAACCCCCCCCCCCAAAAAATCAGTTATTATTTTTTTATAAAAAAACGACTCTAACGATTTTGATAAAATTTGGCTTATTTGTAGCCTTTTATGTACCCTACCATATGCAAAAAAACCACATCTTTCTAAAAATTCTCGTTTAGCTAATAATAATAACTGTAATTTGGGGAGTTTTTGGCCATAAAGGGGGTTGTTTTTCAAAAATGTTCAAAACCTTTTTCGTGCATCTATAGAGGCCTAATTGACGTGTGTGGTGCAAATTTGTTCGAAATCGATTGAACAGTTTTCTCTCTAGATAATAATAATAATATTTATTAGTTAATCTTCTACTTTAATAAACAATCACCTGTCCTACCCCACCCTACAAGTCACAGTGAATCTGTTTAATAATTTAAATGTGTTTGAGAGAAAGTATGTGCCAGTTCCTGGTACCGTTTATTTTCGATTTGTCCATGTTAACAGTCAAATTCCATCTCTCACAATATGCTTTGAAATTGTTCATCATATTTAAATGAAAGCCCCTACAATAAACTTTAAAATGAGCAATCTAACATCCTTCTGTATGAGCGCCATCAATTGTAAATCTACGAGCATTTTTGTGATCCAAAACATTGTGAAATTCGGCTATTTTCCAAAAATCGATATTAAAAAACTACTCCAGTAAAATATATGAAAAAAAATAGATTTTTAATTTTTTTAGAACACAAGAAATCATTATATCAGAGACACAGAGGTTAAGGCCTCTGGTGATTACATTATGGAAAGACCCCTCACTGTAGGTACATTACAGTACGTACTGTGTTTAAAAATAATGTAATATGTGTTTTGTGTGCGGTATTTAACGTTAAGAAACCAACTTTATAATTACAATTTTATACTATTTGAAAACTCAGTTAAAAAAAGTTATATATTTTTTATAATACTTGGAATACATGAATTTGTAATTCTACTTACTTTTTCTTTGCTCCGCTTTTTCATTTCTTCAATTTTAATTTCTTGTTGTTTTATTCTGTCCAGTTTTTGTTCTAGAAGTCTTTTCTGATGGTCTATTTCTATTATCCGGGCCTGACTTGCAACCCAGTCTGTTTCTTCTTTGACATTTGTCTTCTCTGTATTAAGCTTTTCTATCTCTGTTTCCAAATTACGCTTTTCACGAGCTTCGTGATCTTTGAGCCAACACAATGCGCCACAGATTATACTCAATGACTTACCCTAAAGATAAAATAAATGTTCTACAAACAATAATTCAATTCAATCAATCAAGTCTTACTCCCTTAAGCCTGGTCGAACACAAAGCATTTACAGTATTAAAAGCACAAAACAGAACTAAACAAACAAAAATAAGATTCCTGATCGAAAGAGACAACTTTGTAAATGTGGGTGTTTTTTTTTTTTTTTTGTTAATGGCCTTACAAATAATTCCAATAATATTAAATGGGATTAGTCTTACAATCACTATTATTCTATCCACTTACTTAAATCATCGTTCAATAAAATTATGGTAACTTCAAATTTCCCTTTGTCCAATAGACGAAATTACATAAATGTCTTTAAAACCATTGAATTAATAATTAATAAATTTAATAGGGATCTAAATTTAATAATACTTAATACTTATTTAAATTATAGAATTCCAATTAATTTATTCCTTATGAAATGATTGAGTGGAAACAAATTTTCATATAAAAATGTATTGTCTATATAAAGAAATATGAAAATATAAAACTAGTGTCATTAGTTTTCTTTTGTCATAAAGTTTTCCCTTTCGTATCATTGAAGAAATGTTAATAGAAGATTTTTAATATAAAATGTATATATATAAAGAGTAATACAAAAGTCTAGCCACCCCATAATAATTTAAAAATTGTTGCATATATCAACTCAGTACTTTCAGGAACCTATTCAATTTAAAAAAAACTATTTTATTATTTCAAAAAATTTATCCGCCATCTTGAATGTAACTTTGTTTTATTAAATGAGAAGGTGGTCATGTGATATATCATTTCCATGTAGAATTTCAAGAGAAAATCAATGCTGAAATTTACACATCCATATCAAAAACCATTGTATTTGGATAACCTAATAGAACTCTGATCTAATGCAATATTCCAATCCACTGGAAATTTGACGATAGTGGCGCGATCTATTGGGGAAACGACGGAAGCGGTTTGTAACACCAATGCTACCAATGATTTCTCCCTAGCGCTACCTCGTGGCGCTATCATGCAATATTTTCCTGACAACCTTTTTCTCGGTACACAGCTGCCGTATGCATGCACAATCTATTTTATTATTCATGATCTATGCTATAACTGATTAAAAATGGCGGCCAAAAAACCAATGAAATCATGTTTTCCGATTTTGCCCCATTTTACTGTACTATTTAAAAAAAAATATATTAATTATTAAATAAGCTGTCAAAAGGATATGCCACAAAACAATATTTGGGAGTATTTGGATTGGAAATCAATTGAAAAAATCTAAATGTCTGTAACTCAAAAATTTTAAATGGCAAGATAGGTGATGTGGCATTTCTTTTTAAAGATCTATTAAAATGAACAAATTTTGTATTTAATTTTTTTTTCTATCTCTTATAGTTATCAAGAAATAAATAAAAATCTAAAAATTTTGAAACAAAATTATTTTTATAAAATAAAATTATTTAAAATTAAGGTATTGGACAAAGTATTGAAATGTATTCCAAATGACTATTTCTCCAAATCAGTTATTTTTATAATAATGCGTTGTAATCAATGTTTATAATCAGCTGTTATTTTTATAATGATGTGTTGTAATCAATGTTTATAATCAGCTGTTATGTTTATAAAGATGTGTTGTAATCAATGTTTATAACCAGCTGTTCAACAATGGACTTAGTTTACATATCAAACTACATTGTTTGTGGTTTAGATTAGCTGTACTTCTTGTGTGTACGGTATTAATAATTTGTGCAACAACTGATTTTTTCCAACAGTTAAGTGAACAAGTAGAATAATCTGCTTCTCTATTTATCAAGTAAGTTAAGTATTTTCTTCTTTCGGTGCATATTTTAATAATGTCTCTCAGTGAACACGAAAGAATAACAATTTTAATGATGAGAGAAGACAGAGGTCATATAGTAAAGTAACCGACTTGTACTTCAACTTATAATTTAATAGATAACGATTTGACTGGACACAAAAAGAAATGACGCTATGTCCGAGTTGACGCCGTTAAACCAAGTTTTTATATATGTATATACATATAAAACTAAAAACATAAATTAACTATACAATGTACAGATAAGTTAACAAAAGTATAAACAAATTTACATTTACAAACATTTTTGTATTAGACTGTGGACTTTCACAATATGATTTATAGGCCAACACTTGTCACACTGTTGAACAAAACAAGTTCACAAAAGTAATGGAGTGTTTTGAGTTTATAAAAGACTTTTATTAATGGTGCCATTATACCTAAATCATTAAGAATGCGGAAAATATTTAAAACAGTAAATACTTTCAAATCTACAATCCGATAGATACTATAATCAAGCTTAACTAGCGAGTGGTTTATTTTATTGAATTAACATCTAGAATATGGTTTATTTTAAAATAATCCTTTTCGTATCAGCCTACAGATCCAGGTAGATTTCGAAGTGTACTTTTACTCTCATGAGATAAGGATAAACAAACGGGCTTGTTATTATGTCTGTTAAGAGAGTGAAGCATTGTTTGGCCATCACTTGCTAAGAATAACTTAGAACAGATTTGATACTGCACTACTGAGAGAGTTATGAATTTCGTGTCCTTCAGCCCCTGTTTTGTCCACTGCTTGAGCTAATGTTTGGTGTTTTCTAACCTTTTAAAGATTTTTTAGGGGGTGCAGTAACTTTTAAACGGATGAGAGCAGTTGTCATATTATTAAGCCAGTTACTGTGTTTTTGAAGTTTTCAAAAAACCTTTCCCATTTCTACCCCTTTGATCCGATTTCGCGCACAAACACAACTGAGATTTTGTATTGCTACATTTTATGTATCAATCTGGAAATAAATTGTGTAAAATTAAGGCACTTCTCGTGTCCATAGAAAAGTTATATAGATAGATATTTTTTTCAACATGTTAGCCCACGGTTTGGAAATTTTTTTTTTTTTTTGTCTAAAACAATGCGACTACGGCCATGAGGTGAGTGCTATAAAACATATAGCTCTGTCCAACGGTTACGATACCTCCATGATTGACAGTCTCATAGTAAAACATAAAAAGAATAAAACAACTCAAAAACCAAAGAAAAAACAGTCTTACATCTCTGTAAAATATGGCAGCTTGCTGAACAACACCTTAAGCAACGAGATGTCAAAAAAATGATGTCGTCACCACATTCAGAACGTCCAACAAACTTGAGTCTATATTGAACAGACCTACAAACAAAAAACTAGACTCAACACTACAAACGGGAATCTACAAACTATCCTGTAATGATTGCCGAAGTTATTACATAGGTCAAACAGGACGTCCTTTTATAAAACGGTTTAAGAAACACTTACCAAAAAGAAGCCAGGAGACTGTAATTTGAGCATTTAATAAATAACGACCATGGTTATACAGATTTTTCCCGAAACATGGACATACTACACGTATGTAAGAAAGGTCGCTATATGGACTCATGGGAAGAGTATGCTATTTATAAAGCGGCAAAAACAGAAAATAAACACCTATTAAACGAAAAGGTTTCCTTCCCGGCGAATATTGTGTTCGACACGATGATAAAATTGCAGGGTTGTAACGCTTCTAAACCAAACAGTGATAAGAACTAAGGCCCTGGAAGGGATAGACTCCAAACCTCGCCATGGCAGTCGTATTAAACGTTTTACCTTGACCGGTTGACGTGATTAGGCCTAATCGATGTTTTTTTTTAATGTGTTTTTTGAAAAAGTGTTTTATTGTGTTTTGTGGCGTGTTTTTGTTTTGTATATAAACTTTAATGTTTTGACGACCTAATGAAGGGAATTACTTTTAATTTATTTCTGTGATCTGAAGATGGGTACATAGGTTACCCGAAACCGTGGTAATCACATAGTGATTTTAGGATTGGATAAGACAAAAAAGCAGGTATTGTAACTATTTAATTTATTGATAGATATTTGTATAAGCTAAATAGATATAAATGTACAGATAAAGTTTTGAGTTAACTATGGTTTTGTAGTCTAGGAACTAAAAAACAAAAACCTAAGTAGACATTTTCTAGAAATAGGTGCTACATTTGTATTATTAAATAAATATGTTATTGAGTTTAGAACAGTACATATTTATTATATAGGTTTTTTTTATACATAGAGGGGGAATGCTTTAGGAATGCATGAATGGGGCACCATCAGAAGATAAGTTTCTGGTTCATCCGGTTTACCCACTAAACCCTGACCTTTTTATTCCAGGCTTAAACTCATGCCGGAACCGCATTCCCACATTATTTCAGCATGGAGCCACTTTTCACCAACTTAAGACTCTGTCTCGCATGGTAGGCTGCGTTTATTGGACTATTAGTAAGTCCTCTTCCAACTTCTTTTTCCTGAACAACTTTTCAGTAAAGATTGCCACTTTCTTGCTGTTCTGCCACTTTTGGGAACCAGCAACATAATCCCGATTATGTAATCCTACCTCTGACTCAAGTAATTGTCTCTCTATAACCCATCTTTCACATTCGAAAAAGGTATGTTTGACATTCTATAGTGGTGTCTCCATTCACGCATTTCAGGACTACTTATTTTCTCCAACTCATGATCTAAAGTATCCGTGAGAAATTAAGTGAGGTAAAAATTTACTTCTCCAAACCCATGTCTATCCCAGGTCTCTATCTGTACTGTTAGCTGTCCATCTCCCTCTTTCATCCTGTATTCCAGCAATCTTGCCCCCGGCACTTAGTAATCTCTCTAGCTTCGGCTGATGCCAGCTTCTTACTCACCTCCGCCTGTAAGAACTCGCTATGCGTAGGGCACATCTTCTTTGTATACACATCACCCTTAATCCTAACTTTTCTGCTTGAGAGCGCCCGTCCAGATTTCCGCTCCATAAAGGATAGACTGTGTAACCGTTCATGAGCAGTCTTCTTCTACTTGTAGTAAGGCCTCCTAAATTTTCCATTAATCTGCTGAGAGCACGGTTTGGAATAAATCTGCTTGATATGGATTGAAAAAGTAAGTTTAGCATCCCGTGTTAGTCGAAAATATTTAACTGCTTTTTCAGACTATATTGTTTCTCGGGCAACTTGCATGTTTACGTTGTTGGGAATTCGTTTCCTGGTCCATAGAACAATCTCCATTTTTTCTGTGTGAGAAGCAATCCGTGATTTTCTATTCACGTGCACACCTGATTCAGCCTCAGCTGGATCTCTTCCACATCTCTTACCACTACAAAAGCTGCAATGTCATCTGCGTATCCGATCAGAAAGGAATTGTCTGGCATTTCCATACGGAAGATCCAGTCGTAGGCCATGTTCCACAGATCAGGTCCCAGAAATGATCCCTGCGCAGAACCAGCAGTAATCATTTCCTGCTGAAGTCCTTCAACTGTGTTATATGTTAGCACTTTGTCTCCGAGATAGCTCTCAAACATCCGTAATAGGTACTTTGGCACTCCAACTGTATATTCGAGCAATAGCATATCCTTCCAATTAGCAGTGGTAAAAGCGTTTTTAACGTCCAACATAACCAGCATGGTGATTTTTTTTTGGAGTAATGATTTGCCCGCTGCAACTACTGGAATGTGATTACAACCTCTTGCACTACTCCTATCATAGAATGACCCCGACAAAATCCATGCTCATTGCTGCCTCTCGGAGAGATCGCCCACCTCCATTACAGAAGCAGCCAGTAGCGGCTTCAGCATTCACTCCAGTAGTTTATCACATTTAAAATAATCGTATTCACCATTTTTGCATATACTTTTCTTTTTAGCACAGATACTTTTCACTTTACTTGAACCCGCAACACAATCAACTTTCACAACTTAATTCCTTTTGTTTGTCCTGTGGTCGCTTAAGCTGCTCGACACTGTACTTCTACCATTGTTTATGTTAATTCAGATATTCGGAGTAGCCTTTCTGTTAGAGTGGAATCCTTACTCCAATTACTATTCTATCCCGAACTAGTGACTCATATTAATGTATTAAGCATATATACATTGATGTATTAAGCATATATATACATCAAAAGACTGAAGAAACTTTGAAATTGTCTCTTACGTTGTGATCAATGACTATGGCTGTAGGAGGTTTAAAATTTCCAGTCGACATTGCTAGAAAAGAACGTGGTTTTATTATAACCTCAAGTCTACTTACAAGCAAATTTATTTTACATTATCACTGATCACACATAATTGACACACACTTGACACCAAGTTACATTTGTGGTTATTAAATAAAATGCGTTATTAAGTTTAGAACAATACATATACAGTAGAACCCCTCTTAACCGGCCTCGGATCAATCGGTCCTCGGCTTAACCGGCCTATTTCAAGAAACAACAAAATCAAATATATTAACTGGCCGAAGTCTCAAACATCGACTATTTGACGGACATTTCGGGATGACGCAATGTTATTTGTGCTACTGTATGTGTTAATGTTGTGGCAGGGAAAAGGGGGGAGGAGGAGCGTAACAAAGGAAGCCGCCTTGTCGATTGATTCTTGCCACGGAAGCAAGAGGGGGGGGGATCAAATCTTGCTTCCCACGGCAACTGTATTATTTTTTCTTGGAATCAATTAACCAAGCGGCATCCTTTGTTTCTCTTTCTTCATCTGTTTATTTCTCGGAACCTTTACTGAATTTCGTGAGAGCAAAAGTGCTTGAAAACAGGAGGGGAGAAAATAAGGCGAGGGAAGTTAAAATGTTTACATGTAATTTGTTAGTGTTTGTTTGTGTGTGTATGTACAGTACATACAATAAAATCAGTTGCAATAACGTCTTATTTCCTTTATTATTTATGAAATATGTACTGTAGGTTATTTTTGAACTAAAATCTATTTTTTACGGGAACCTCGGATCAACCGGCCAAACTCGTAACCGGCCAGGGTCTCGGTCCCGACCTGACCGGTTAAGAGGGGTTCTACTGTATATGTATTATATATCTCAAGTTGTACATAACTACAAAACTATACCCAAGCACTGAGGTCAACTCTCTGAGCCTACTGAAGCACATTGCCAAGATTGGCGTTGCCAAACATCTGGGACAATGTTGTCTTGTTTAGCATTACATATTGAAATATATGTAACAGTCACTAGACCACCATGGTAAAGACTACAATAGACACTTTTTTCAATATCTAGGCCTACCTAAAACTTTAATACACTTCCCGCCTTCAGAAAATTTCAAAAATGATTTTACTCTTATTTAACATAAGAGGTAAGTTTTTCATAAGTAGGAGTATTTCGCAATATGAATACAAAATTGTATTTATTTAGTTTAAAGTGAATAGCACGTACTAATCTAGGCCAATCACTGAATTCCCTGCTACAGAGGCGTGGCCAAATTAAAATAATTTAATTGAACACAAAACATAATTAGTAAGTAAATATGAAAGAAGGAATACAAAATAACAAAAATGGGAGTAAATGAAGATAAAATGCAGATGAGTTGAGAATTAGAGGTAAGCTAGGCTATTCATAAGAATGGAGTTACTTACAGTCCCAGTAGGGCTTTCAAAAATTCCTAATTTTCCTCCTTCTAAAGCTTGGTACAAGTAGGTCATAAAATCTTTTTGGATTGAGTAAGGAGGAAATGGAAACTGAAACACTTCTGGCGGTTCCAGTACATCCTTAGCTTGGTCCATGCTCTAAAAAAGTCAAATTAAATTCATATTTTTTTCTCTTATAACTTATAGACACTCTAGGAAACATTAAAACAGAAAAAAACTACTATTTTTTTTTATTACCGTACCATTCTTAGAAAATTATGCTCTTGTGAGATTTAATAAGCTTTTAAAATTACCACCTCTGTGACATAAAAGAATGAATAAATTTATAAATAGTGTTTTTAAAGGACAAATTACAGGATACAACCTCTACTCTACCATGATAACCATGGTTAAAACCTGAACCTAAACTAACTTACAGCTAGTAGTCACTGTAGGTTTTCATTTCTTAGGTTTTTACTACCACTTTAATAAAAAGTCTTATATTTCTATAAATAAATTAACACTGGAGTGCTTGTGCAGACTACTATTGTAATCCACGGGGGTTTGGTTTTTACGAATCACAGGGTTGGTAGCATTGCACGACCTTGAGGCAAAATATGCTTACGTTGACAGCACTTCTCTATTTCCTCTAAAAAAAGTCATCGTCTGCACATATCAAGCTGAAGGTCGTAAAGTAAATTAATTTACGCCTCCAAACTTAACCCTGCCTAACCTTCCACAGCATGTTAAAATAAAATGCAAAGAAATTAGCTTAACCCCATTATTTGAAATCATAAGCAGTGTTGCCAAATCTATTGAAGAAGGTGTATTCTTTTTATAATCCTACCACATTTAAAATGTCTATTATTAGTTTTATTAGTGCTACTAGTACCTTAAATGATCTGATTGAATGTTATAATACCAAAAAAATTTTGTTGAAATTATGTTCAATAATTTGTTTTTTGCAAGCCTACAGATTTTTAATTTATGGCATAAGTTTACTATTTGACCCTAGCCTAATATTTTTGCAGACGACGTTTTACATTCTAAGTACTGTTAAATATTGAATACAGGTAAACATACTGTGACTAAATATTATAGGTTCGAACCTTTTAGGTTTTTTTTAATTATTATTCTTGCATTTCTGTTGCCATAGGTTAGTCTAGGGTCGAATAGTAAATGTGGGCCTTAATTTATTAAACTAATTATATCTTCATTAAATCTTCTCCCTCGACTTTATCTGATGTATCGCCATCAGAACTGCATGGTTACGCTGATGTTGCCCATCATTAATTTACAAGAACCAAACAATATGTTATTGTACGGTATTTAACGATAGACTAAAAGATAAAAGATACAAAACATCAAAACAAAGATAGGTTAGGTAGAAAGGGAAGTATTATATAGGCATCATTTGTTGCTATTGACAGTCTACTATAGCATATTTTTTGTTTATTGAAATGTTAATTAAAACTGCACAGTTAAAAGTCATGTGAATATGACAAACCTGAAGAGCTACACTATTCAATATATCAATTAATTATTTGAATAACCTTAACATTAATTTTTAAATTTCTTCCAAATATTGAAATCTTTCACCTGTTGATTCTGTTATCTGTTTATTGTTTCAACTTTCAATTTAAACTTCAACTTCAAACTCTTGGCTTAGCTCTGTAAAGAAATTTAGGAAGCAGCGCCCGAAGTATTCCGAACTATCTATCATAATATTATTCTTGATTATACATAATCGTCCATAATCAAAGATATTATAAACATCTAATATTTACTATATTAAAAGATGAAAGAGTTTACGTTTGTTCGTTTATTATTACCAAGAACTATTTACGTTATTTTGATGAAATGTTTAATTATTTCTTAAACTTTTGCTTTCTGGGTATCCTGAGCTATATTTCATCGAGATTTTTAAAATTGAATAATTATTATAAAAGTGAAAACTTTTGCAAAAATTCATTATTGAGCAGTTTTATGTATATCTTGGGCCTGTATTACACTATAAAAGTTCTTTGTCAAAGATCTTTGATCAAAGGTTCTCTCTGAGAGAACCTTTGACAAATAAATTTGACGTGTGCCAACTTTGATAAAAGATTGCATATTTATTACACTATCAAATATTGCATCAAAGAAATTTGATCAAAGATCTTTGACAAAGAAATTTGATAATGTACAGGCCTTGGCTATACTATTAAGGATAACCCAAAACAGTGAGTAGAAAAATGTTGTAATTTAAAAGATCTACAAACAGGGTAGTCGGAGTAAATAATAATTTGACCACGCAGCTGAACCTGAACCGTTGACGTGAGTTGAACTGATTTCTAAAATTATTAAGTTTATATGTTTTAGGGTTTCAACCAACTATTTGGGAAATTATTCTACTCACGACGGACGGCCCTGAACAGCTGCCTATAATGTGTACGAAATATATTAGCAGAACTTGTTTGCATTTAAGCCTACAGCTTCGACTCACGTTCTCCTTCGTTCTCCTCGTTCGAAAAAACTCGCTTTGCAAGTTTGCACCTCGCCTTACGACCTCGGGTTATGAGCTTCGCTTCGCTCGCAGCGTACAAACTCGGCCATAGGCCTCGGATTGAAGATGCCTCCTCGGTAAAATCCACGACATTTACTACCGAAAAAACTAAAAAATTAGTTCTGACACTTCAACTTTGTCAAGAATATTACTATTAAGAAGAACTTATACAATATTTATCGATCAAATGTAATTTGACACTGTATAGGAAATTTTTAGATTTAGTAAAATCTAACTTTAGTTTTTTTTCTATTTAGATATTTTAGAATAGGAAAAATATGTTCAATTTGTTTTCATAAATTTGACAAAAAGAATAAGACTAAATTCAACTTTTTTCGGCAAAAACCCTGCTCCCCGATTTTTTAAACTAAAAAATCTTAAAATAAAAACAATATTTTTTATGGCATTTTTTAGCTTATTCGGGAATATTAAAAGTCACACTTTCCCTGATTATTTTAAAAATAAAAGTCTTGTTGACCTAGAAATAAAATAATTTCGAAAAAAAAATATGTATTCCCGATTTAAGATTTTTTTAGATTTTGAGGTATGTCAAAATATGTTAAATATAAAAGGTTCTTATTTTTTTATATTCTACAGTTTGGCACCAACAAATATTTTTTGGAGATAATTAAAAAAAGGTGCCACTTTTTACCATTGCCATTTCAACCCATCGACTGTAGGAAATAAAATCCTTTTTACCACTGCTCACCAATAATCGACTATAGGAAATTGTACAGAGAGCGATTTCCATTTTTTCCAGAAGATCTTTAATTTGATTGGACTATTATAAGGATTATAAGTGAGCTTTAAGAGCGATAATGTTTCACATTTCTTACAACAGAAATACTTTAGCAAATTTGCATGCATGCAGAATCAATAAATAGTGCATTAATTAAGACAAAAATTCTCAAATTAAAAATTTTAATTATTTGTATACACACTCGATCAGCAATGGTCTGCTGGGTTGGAGCTCTTCATTAATATTATTATGCCACATGAGATTAAACACACATTTACATACTTAGGTACATATTCCTAAGACATTTAAATATGTTTTAAATGCAGTAACTATGTCTAAAAATTAACAAAAAATATTAATTAACGGCTATATCATTTTACAAAGGAAACAGTACAACTGAAACAAGGCATCAACAGAACTACAATTTACTCTGAACTAACTAAAATAAAATGCTTCAGCAATAACCCTGGTTAAAAAACTAAGCACTACACATAATTTTTATCAATCTTAGTAATATCATTGTATTTGGATAACCTAATTATTATTATTTAATTATTAATTAACCTATTATTAATTTATTATCATGATCTATGGTAATATCAATCTCCAAAACAAAAAAAGTTAAAACTTCCAAACAAACCCAGAATATTTATAAAATAAAAAAATAAATATTTTTTTATAAAACATAATGAGTGTTTCATTTAAACTGCTGTCAATAAAAAGATCAAAATATTTGACTCTACCTGATTTAATAACGTCCTAACATTTTGGCGTTAAAAATTATACTACAGTATATTGTTTAAATTTTGTTTCATGCGATAGGTAAACGCTGAGGCTTTGCATATTTAGGAGGTATTGTTCCAAGTGTAGTGTTGACTGTAGTGACAGCTCACAGTTAGTTATTTTTGTAAACAGCTGTAGCAGCTTTCCTGTTTTCTGTTGACGTATTGACCAACTGACGGGTCATTGTCATTGAGCAACAGAAAGCGAAGGAAGGAGTTTTGAACAAACTGTCAAACTTATTCAGATACTTTTAAGTGACAGTATACATAATTTAAATAACGTTTTATAAAAAAGTAGTTTAAAGTGTAATAAGTGTAGTTTTTCCACTACACAAATATGGCAGCTAAGGTTTGTTGAAGAACATTTTGTAGGTTATGTTATTGTCATTTTGAATTTTGATAATTATTTCTATGGATTTGTGTTAAAAAGCAACAAAACCTATTTTTTATTGTATTCTTTTTATGAAAGTAGATTAGAGCTGATTATCAATTGCAAATGATATATGTATTTTGTTAAATTGACTTAATACAGGAATCTTGTCACTACAATATGTTCAACACTTTTAAACAAATTACCAGGATTTTAATTAATAACTAAGTACAACATTGGCGCAAGTTTACTATTCGATCCTAGGCTAACCTATGGCAACAGAAGTGCAAGAATAATAAAAAAACCTAAAATGTTCTAACCTATAGTATTTAGTCACAGTAGGTATGTTTACCTGTATTCAGCATTTAATAGTAGAATGTAAAACAAGGTCGTTGTCTGCAAAAATATTAGGCTTGAGTCTAATAGTAAACTTACGCCACAACATTTTTTACCAGATACAAATAACATTCATGGTTTATTTTCCATTTTAGGTTCATTCTTTCAAAGTTGAAATGACCTGTGAAGGATGTTCAGGAGCAGTAGAGAGAGTATTAGGAAGATTGAAAGGTAAAATTTGTCACAAGTTAATGTAAATCTGAGTGTTTCATAATAATAATACAAGTTATGTTACCTCAATAAGATGTAAAAGCATAAGTTTATGCTACACCTTCCTGCTGATATCTTTGCAGATGACCTTTTCTTTTTTGGGAACAGTTTTGCTGCCAACCAATTATTGTAAATTCAAACTGGAAATTTGTAGCCTTTGATATTTTTCTTTTTTCATAAAGTATTTAGTAGTTTTATTAATTGCAAAATATAAACATTTTATGTTCAGGTTGTTATATTTTTATTACAGTTTAGTAAATTTTCCTGTTTGTCAAGTCTTTCTCTAATGTGTTGGAAAACACTATCGTAGTTTCAGATGACAACATGCATCCATCATCAGTTGTTAAAAAATCATTTGCGAGAGGTAGTCAGAACATTAAACAATTGTTACAACATTTAAAAAATACAAACGTGTATGAAATATATGTATTGAATGTATTTCGTCTGACATTAATTCTTGGTACAAGATTCAGGACTGAACTGCCGATAAGGACTCTTTGCTCCGATCAATGGCATTCGTCCTTCCTTGTAAAATTATCCGATATCTTTTTTATCCGAAGCGGAGTCAAATATTGTGTTAGAATTAAACAACAGATTGTAGTTAAGAACATTATGTGCATCCATTTTTACCAACTTGTAAGTCTCAAACTCTTCAGATACACTTATGTAACCACTCTTTTCATAGAACTTTACATCTTCATGATGGTCTGTAGGTCCGTGTATTTGTGATTGAAATCGATGAGGTGGGCAGCAAAATTAGATTTTTCAGTATTGTGGTTTGATTTTGGCAAATTATCTTTTAACCTTTAATTAAATGAACAGCCGTCTGCACTATGTAGTGTTTGAGACATTCATCACATACTAATTTGTAGATGCTAGTTCTCTCGCTAAAGTCTTTTTTTCTAGATAATCTGTCGAAGCTTTGTCCGTAACTTGTTGTGAGTGCTGAAAGTCAAGGTGATATTGTGGTACTTACGTATTATACAGAATCCTTATGTAATCCTTTGTTAGTCTAATCATCCACACAACATTGTCATAAAATTTTCTAAAAGATTTTCAGATGATTCTATTTCTACATGTAGTGATATAATAATACTGGAACCCTTGCATTAATTCACCTAGGTTTAATGTTATGTTTCAGTAGAACTTTTGAGCTAAAGTCCTATACAATAGCAAATTTCTGAATAAAATGAAATATTTATTGTTATTTTAAAATTTTCTGACTAACTATTAGTGCTTATTTCTATTCATTAATCTGGGCACGACTTATTTTGAAGAGGAAATCAATATAAATTTTCAAGTGGCTATTTTCCAACAATTAATATTTGTTAAATGTTGTTAGGACAAGGAGTAGAGGATGTCAAAGTAGATCTGAAAGGACAGGAAGTAGTCGTCACGTCTACGTTAAGCTCAGATGAACTATTGACTGCGATAAAGAAAACTGGTAAAGCAACATCTTACCTCGGTGAAAGAAATTAGTTTTATTTTTAACATGTATCGCACAACTGAAGCTGTGATTTATATACGGTAATGATTTTGAAATGTAGAAACATTTTTGATAAAGGAAATCACTTAATCTTAATTGCATAATACTAGTATTTTAATTATTGGTTTAATACTTATTGTTTGTTAGTTAATTTATTTACTTGATTTTAAACTATTCTTGGATATATATTAAATTATACTGAATTTGTATTAGGAATAATAATTACTTTAATTTTGAAAACTTAGGTACTACTATTAAGGGAAAACTACTAATATGGCTATATAGTGTATCTTTCATCAGAACATTTATGATTGCGTATTATAAATGAATCATTTTTGGCTATATAAATGAACTGAACATCTCACAATCTAAATCCACTATTTTATTCTCAAAAATGTAATACAAATTGTTGATTAATCAAATTGAAAATTACTGATATAAATGGTATTTAAAATGCAAACAAATGTTATGTAGGGAGCAAAGCTAATTAGTTAGTTTTAAAGGGCCATATAAGTTTTGATCATTCCCAGGACCATTTTTTATTGCCACTTATTATTTTAAAGGTTTATTGAGGTTAACAAGTTCACTATCGAGCATCGCAAATATGCGTCACACTGTTTTTCACCACAGACTAACGTGACACTATTAAGCAATACACATAGTCTGGGACAAACAGTTGAGACATTCGCCACAGACCATGAGTTTGTTCAAATGAGTTAATATACTTTTTAATAACCTAAAAGGTATGTCAGGCAATACCTAGTTGTGTTTTTTTTTACTGTTTTCAGCATTTTTGAAGTCGTCACATATATGCAACGTTCAGTCTATGTCAAGAAATATAGTAAGTTCTATATAAGTTTTTTTGTTATAGACCAAGTGTCGCACATATGTGAGGGAGAAATTTCCCTGAGAACTTCGCGTTCTTCACATTCCCACAAAATAAAAAGCAATCCAAGAATTGTTGCATGAAAGAGGGGTAATTTACATGAGAATTTAACGTCTTTACACGTTCCCAAGTAAAAGATCATTTAACGGAATTTACATTATACAATTTCTAGCTTTTAAAATCGTCAAAGTTGCAGACCAAGCACTGCATACGAGCGGCGGGCCTTCTTACATATTGATACCAATAAATCAGGTCTTTAAAATTTACTAGTACTTAAAAAAAATGACAATTAAATAACAAAATAATATTTCCACATACAGTAGAGCGTCGATAGTCCGAACGTCAAAAATCCGAACGCGTTCTGAGGCAGCCCCTGCAAAAATTTCG
Source organism: Philaenus spumarius (assembly GCA_018207615.1). Taxonomy (NCBI): domain Eukaryota; kingdom Metazoa; phylum Arthropoda; class Insecta; order Hemiptera; family Aphrophoridae; genus Philaenus; species Philaenus spumarius. Next base: position 155,485 of record JAGFPH010000917.1, on the reverse strand, counting down.
TTTTCGCAAATTCCTATTATTGCGTCGTTGAAAATTTCACAAAAATCTTCATTGCAGTTTGATATTATTATCTCTTTTTAAACACTTCTTAATACCTGCTCTCACACGCCCTCACAACAGACTGGCTGTCAGTATCACTGTCACGCTAATACAGTAGTGTACTATACAGTATTTTTTATTTTTCGTTTGTGATAACTTTAATGTACAAGTGAACTTTTAATTATGTACTGTACTGTAATTGAGAGCTACAAGTGTAATCATGTTGGCCCTACTGTGTATGTGCAGGTTCTTCTAAATCATAATATGTAAGTAGTCTTACATTCTGTATTGTAATTTCATTACTGCTTGTACTGTTTAACCACTTTAATCGATTAAAGGGCATATATTTTAGCCTAAATGGTATTTTCTTGGTTGTTTATAAAATCCGAACAAATTGATAATCCGAACCCCCCTCGGTCCCAATTAGTTTGGATTTTCGACGCTCTACTGTATATGTGACGTCAGTCTATTTCAATTAGACCCGGGGTCGCACATTTGCGGCATCAGTTTGTGGATAGAAACCGGCCGTCACATATATGCGACTCTAGTTTATACATACGGAAAAATTTTATTATGGTGGTAACGAACGTGTTAAGGGGAGTGCAATTCTTAAGGATATATAGATGTTAATCTTTTGAAAAACCAGTAGGACCATTCACTATGATGATGATCATGTTTAAGAAACAAAAGGAATAGCATGATGATTAATCTTTAATAAGTGTGAGGAGGTGGGTGTTATTAAAAATATAAATGACTGATCTATAGTTATCCATATGATAATTTTCTTTAGAACCAATGGAAATTAGTTAATACAACAATATTGGAAACAACATAGGTAGTAAGTAGCCCTGGTTTTTCTTTCATAAGTTTGTTGCAAATTTAATGAATAAATGTTTTGATGAAAGCTACTAAACTGTCCATTTTGGTGATACTTAGGATACTCATTCTGATTATATTTACAAAAAGCTTTAAAAACAATTCTTATAAATAAATTTCTTGTTTATCATTTATATAGAGATATGTTTTACTTATTAGAAGTGTAGAATATAATTTTATTTATACTAATTAATTATTCTATCATACACTCAAAATAAAATTATTATCAAGAGTGCCAATCAGTCAAGATTCCAAAGTACATATTTTTATTTCTTTTTTTTTATTATGTAGCCTACATTTTTATTTCTTAACTGGTTGAGAGACAAAAGGAAATCCTGATTCAAATGAATTAGTCCAGGGCTCTTCTTTGCTTCTTCTGCATGTTGCCATAAATATTGTTAATGGATGTGAATAGATTACCTAAGAACTCTGGTAACATGCAAAATTGCAGTTTTTGAACGTTGTAAATGGTAATTTTTAAGTTTTTTCAGATGTAAAATAATGTATATCTAAAAAACAAACAATTTTAGAGAAAAATTGCAAGAGACCTTTTTCGTTTAAAATGGCCAAATCAACAGACAAAACAAATATTTTGTGGCAAAAAAATCTTTATTACAAATTTGTTTAAAAAAATTTTTTTTAAATTTTTTATTACCATTTTCGCGCCTGGTAACATGCGGATAATTTATAAAAGGCTCTTTTTACATAAATTTATGCAAATAAATCGAATGAGAAACATTTTATAGCAAGAACGAAGATGAGCCCTGAACTAAAAAATAATATTCCCTCTCTGGGTTATTCAACTGTTTCAATATCTGATATTGTAGTTTTTTGTAGATAGCTTAAGTTATTAATTTAATTTATTTGCCACAATATTGGATATTAGTGTTTTGATATTTGTCACAATAAGTCAAAATTTGTTTATTGACATGAAATAAAAAATCATATATTTCATTCTTGACATGAAATGTAAAGATATTTTACATTACATTTTTGGTGTTCATAAAATTATATATGTGAACAAATGCAGCTATGTATATACTGTTAAATAAAACATAGGTAAAACATTAAAGCTATTGATATTATTTTTGTTGTTATGTTTACTTATCCAAAAATCTTGGTAAAAATAAGAATACAAAAATGGACTTCAATTTTAATACTTCTAATTTAACTAACAATATAAAGTGAAATAAAGAGCCTTTTAGGAGCCCTACAGGAGACTGGAAAACCCATAGTCTTCCAGTGGATTCCATCGCACTGTGGATTGCAGGGAAATGAACTGGCGGACCAAATAGCTAAAAGTGCGGCTGAGATGCACCCGGTCCCACCCACAAAATTCTCTCTCAGCAAATGCAAAAGGAAGATTGAAAGATTTGTAATGGAGAAATGGACTGAGAGATGGAAGCAAGAAACTGTTGGACGGTCTCTGTTTAAAATCCAGGAAACACCTACCGCACCAAACTGGTATAGAGGGGTCTCCCGCAGCGTTGCTACGTTTATGGCAAGAGCTCGAATGGGACACGCGGTGACAAACAGCTACCTAAGAAGATTTTGACTGAAGGAAACCGACAGATGCGAGAGGTGCGGCGTCGAAGAGGAGACCATAGGCCACATACTGCTGGAGTGCACCTCGGAGAACAGAAAGAGAGATTCTCTCAGAGAGGCTTTAAAGGACAGCCAAAACAAATTGGAAGACGCACTGCGGAACAAGAGGTATTGGGCATTGGCGGCTGCGGCATATCATGGTCATCGAGTCGTCGGCATTACCTGAGGCCGGAAGCTCGTATGAAGAAGTAAGAACTAACAATATATCCTGTATTCATGAAAGTAAGATAATATACTATCAAATTAACATTGAAATTAATTTTGGTGCAAGCATTCTTGTCACTTAAGCAAGAAATTGATAAACAGGATTAAAATAAAAACACTTTTTGTCTAAAATTTATTAAAGGATAATAGTAACTCAAATTATTTTGTGTGTAGCCTATTCTTCTTAAATTAAAATTGGTCTAGTAATTGCAAATGAATAAATTAGTTTATTACAAACTTACAAAATTTTAGTTTTTCCTGTACTTATATTACAAACTCAATACTTTAAGGCCGGCCGTACACATTTAGCAAAACTCCTTTAGGCAAAAATGTTTTTGTTTAAACTTGCTCAAATGTTATTTTATTTCCTATGAGTAAGGTAGGAATACTGCACACTCATCTAGTATGAATACTAAACGATGCACAACGGAGCAAAATGAAAAAAACACTGTACAGCACGTGTAAGCGTGATCGAGCAAGAAGCAAAAACGCTTTGAAGCGTAATCCAGCACGTTTGAGCAGAACTGGCAGTGCTCGTCTCAGAAGCAACGACCATTGCAGGAAGGCGAAACATTTGGTTTTGTGCATGCACATAGGGCACTCTCCTGTTGCATTCCGGCTACTGGCAATAGATACGTGCATATTGCGTTTCATAATGGAGGTTATTTTTTACAATGGAAGGCCTCCAATATACAATTATATGTTTAAATAACATCATAACAAGGACCATATTGAACGACTGTGGGAAGAAATAGCAACTGCAATTGGTGATGTTACAAGTAAGTTAAAGCTAGTAGTTGTGGTCAGATTTTGTTATATACCCTCAAATTGTATACTAAGCATCTAAGCAATTAGTACTGCGTGGAATGATGAGAAATTGTCTTCCAGACGGCAATGCAAATTTAAATTTAAAGTTCTTGGTCTACTGAACAGCTTTGTGGATGATCAAGAAAATGAACAACTGAAGATGTCAAATTCAAACAGTAACACATCGCCAGCATCCTCACGTTCGTCATATACTCCACAGGGTCTAAATACAAACGTCCAAGCTCACCAAGTTAGCAATGCTTGGGATTACATGAACGTCAACTAACTTTTTCACTTTCAAATTGTTCTTTCCTAATTTAATTTACATTGTCATTCATTTATTACGTTTATCATATATTTTAATATTTTGTCTTATTGTAACATAATTATTATATTTAAATCATTGAAAAAACATAATTTGTATCATCAATATTAAATCTAAATTTATTAAACATTATTTATAAACATACCTTAGTGTTACAAGAAGTCTTTGTGCTGGTGGAATACCTCTGCAAAATCTAGAGTCATGATTTCTTATTTTGTCTACTTTTGTCTTATTTCATCACTTCGTAATTCATCAATAAAATTCTGCAAAGTCTCTTCTCTTTCCCTTTTCTCATTTATTGGATGTATCGATAAACGTTTATCTACTTCTTTTTCATTTCTACAGCTTGTGAAAAGAAGTAGATAATACTACTACATCATCGTCCAGCGCCATTGTGAAGACTCATTTCAGTTCTGAATTGTTTTCAGTAAAAACAAAAAAAGCTTCTGTTTCAAGGTAAAACGTATTTGTTTAAAACAGTTTTGCTAGATATGTATAACACCCGGCCTAAACAAAAATGTTTTTATGTTAAGCAAAATGTTTTTGCTTAAAGCAGCTTTGCAAGGTATGTGTGCAGCAGGTACCTATTTTACTGCTAACCTGGCAACTATTATACTAGGTTTTATCAGATGGAAATATTTGTAAATAGGTTTTCTAAGATGATCAGATTTTGCATGTCTCTTTCCGCATTTTTAATAATATAAAAATTCTTACAAAATACCATATTTGAGCTTAGCAAACGAATGCGTCAACCAATTTTACTTTTCTTGCCACAGTAATTCATGGTTTTTAAAGGGTTTTAATTTGATTTGTCACAAGCCATAAATGTGTTACAAATTTTTGGGATTTTTTAAATATTTTTTTTCAAGATTTTTCCTGACGGTGAATAATTGTTCAGAAATTAGATTTTGCATATCTATTTTCGTCTTTTAAATAATAGAGGTGGTAAGGTTTAAAAATTCACCTAGTAAAAAAGAATATTAAGTTTATTTATTCTGAAGTATAAAGTGATCAACAGTCAGAGATGTTTGGGATGGGTTTATAAAGAGACGAGATTTCTAAAGTAATCGCATGAATAAATAAAGTCTAGTTTTGAATACTGTAGTTATGTATAGATGTATGTACTGAGAGTTATTTTAATAGTATAAAAACAAGCTTCTCCACTTTAAAAGTAAATAGCTTACAATTGATTACGTATGAACGAAAAAAAAACAAAGTTTTTTGACTGATAAGATAGCAGTGTGTAGACCTTTGACAAGTTCTGATAAGCAGGATGAACGTTGTAATCTACGTATTGAAGCTTTGTTTATAGCTTTGTCAACAAATGTTTCAATACATCTAAATCATGTAGCCTGAATGCCATGCTGAACAAATCTTGGAAAATTTCTTAAATTCATAAAAGTAAACTAATATTGTAAACATTAGTAATCTGTTGAATAACTAAAAATAGCACAATGTTAGAAAAATGTAAGTTTAATTTTGAGCACTAAAATGAATATACAGGGTGCACCCGAACTCTCTGGTCTCCTTTTGCGGATTTGTTCCTGGGTTCAAAACAAACATATTTCACAATATAAACATGAGTCTATGGTGCTTACTTTTTTGTCTGAATGTGTTTTTTACAAAATAATTTGTATCTAGAGAATGGTTTTACCGGTTGATTTCAAACCTGACATGAAGTTATACCTAACAATGATATATATTAAGAAAAATAAGCGATTATATCAAATGAAGCGTTTGAAAAAGGCGGCTGTTTAAAAACTTCAAACCTGAAGTACCTAAAAACCATACATTTAAAAAAAAGCCAACACACCTTTCAGTAGTCCTTTTAATTCCCTATCTAATGGCGTAACTGTCAAAACAATCGAATGAAGGATAATAGTTAAGTTATTGTGTAATTCATATTGATTTGTTCATCCTGGCTTCCAATACCAACGTAGTAAACACAACAATATTGCGATTATGTTTGCTCTTATTATCTTTAACTTAACTATTATCCTTCATCCAATTGTTTAGACAGTTATGCCAATTTGAAATGCACGATTTGTTATAATCGCTTATTTTTCTTAATATATTATATAATGTTAGGTATAACTTCATGTCAGGTTTGAACTCAATCGGTCAAACCGTTCTCTAGATATGAATTATTTTGTAAAAAACACATACAAACGAAAAAGTAAGCTTGTAGACCCATGTTTATATTGTGAAATATGTTTGTCTTGATCCCAGGAACAAATCCACAAAAAGGGACCAGAGAGTTCGGGTTTACCCCATATGTTCATTTTTGGGCACAAAATTAAACTAAAATTTTTCTAAGAATAGTATCAGACCACTTACAGTTTGGAAAGTGCAGCTTTAGTTCTCGCTGAAATGCAACCCATTAATCTCATAAAGGAAATAATTAGACCACACAGCTGAACCGCTGACGTGAGTTGAGCAAATTGCCAAAATTAAGTTTATAGGCCTATGTTTTAGGGTTTCAACCAACAATTTGGGAAATAGATTCACGATGGTGCTGAATAGCTGTAAAATGCTTCGCATGCCATTCCGCATATTGGGAGTATTTTCAATACACAGTGCATTGCGTGCTTCGCACGCCAACCCCCGTATTGGGAGCACCTTCAATACACAGTGCATTGCGTGCTTCGCACGCCAACCCCCGTATT
>JAGFPH010000917.1:138810-148953 GCA_018207615.1 Philaenus spumarius | reverse complement strand
GAGTATCTTCAATACACAGTGCATTGCGTGCTTCGCACGCCAACCCCACGGTAGAATCCACCACATGGCTTTGAACCGGGTACTTTTATGGATTTTATGTTTTGATCAATTTTGGGGGAACCAAGCAAGCAATAAGGTCGTGTAAAAAACAAAATGTGCAGAATAACATCCTACATTTATATATTTTAGAAAAAACTCTAAAAAAATTCATTCTTGTAGGAAAAATCTCAAAAAATAGTTACTTCCGGTCAAAAAAACGTGCTTCCGGCTGCTTTGGATTGTTTTGGCTAACGACTGAGCGTCCAAAGCTTCGTCCAAGCGAATTAAACGACCAATATGTGTACCAAATCGGACTTAAAATATGGCTGCTAGAGTGCGAAAACATATATATATTATATGATTTTTAATGACACCCCAAAACGTGTTCTGGTGACCATGATCGGTGCTCATTTGCTACTCCCGACCTTAGGTCCTACCATAAGGGCCACTGCAATAGCTCATTTTTCCTATGGATATTCGCTAATAAGATGCACCACAGGTTTACATAATTTTAGTTGATACACACAACAGAAGGATAGGATAATTGACAAGGTAAAATCCATAACTACAGTTAGGCTCTTACAGAGATGGATCGTACACTGGTAAGCTGAAGACGTATGCGTAAATAAATAAACTATCTGGAAAAGCGGCTTAGTAGAAATCATGGAAAAATGAAGTTCTACTTAACTCAAGCTTTTACTTGTCAAGAGTGTTTCAAATATTACCTCCAGAGCTTTGAGACGACCAAGAATGTCTACTGCAACAGTTGTGGTCACGAAGATCATCATGTTACGATTAGTCGAGGGTAGGTTTAGTTATTTTAATTATAGAGTTAAAGTGAAGCTATTAAGTCGTGCAAGATAAACATGGAAGCGGATGAGGCCGGAAATGTAAACTCGGTTGCGTAAGAGGTCATGCAACGCGGAACAAAACAACTGCTACAGAAGCAGCGATTGTTTTGTTGGAGATGTCAACAGGAAGCTAGACTGTTTATATAGGATAATCCGAATCTTGGCCAAAGTAAGTGGTCGGGGGACCAGTGAGTTGAGAGGCTGCGAGTTCGGCCAGTTTTGTTAGTAAAGTGAGGCCGAGAGATCCGACATTGCGGGGCGGGTTAGCTTCGCAGGAATCTCTACACGGTTCTCAAGGTCTGGAAGAATTGTCAAGAGAAGGAATGACTAGGATATGTTGAAGACAACACACTGAGTGAGAAAAACATAGGCACGCTCGGGGATCCGGTGATGCCGAATTATCTAGGTCTTCCTTTAAAATAGTTTAAACAGGGAATAAACTACATAAATAAACTCACATGTACTATATATACAGTACATATATAATATTATTGGGTTATTAAAGAGTTTTAGTTTTCACCACAAACACTCACTGTACACAAAAGTATATATAGAGTGGGCAAGTAAATTACACATTGAAACTAAGTAACAATAACTGCGTAGAGAGATTGCCGCTAATTGATGGGCCTCAGGTAGGAACGGCTAGATTCAAATTCTTCAAACCCCTTTCACTTCCAAACCGTGCAAAGCGGTTTTAAATCGAACAACTATTTACAAGAAATTCAATGTATCTTTTTCCAAAGACTTCAATTTGTTCAAATAATCTTCATGAAGTGGAATACGTTCAACAAAATACTGCCAGCAACGAAAGTGTTAAACGGTCCCTTTATCTGAGAACGTTTTTAAAGGACGACGAGAGCACAATGTTTTGAATCGTTTTGATTTTTAGGAGAAATGTTGATTGAAATGTTTGTTTTGGACAAGTTTATTGAGCAGTAGATTTTTACACACTGTTTTTGATGGATGCGGAGCCAACAATGTAGACCGGGCCTAAATCACTGTAAATTTTAATGAGTGCCAATTTTCAAGATGGTGGATGCCGGACTATCGAGTGCTGGATTACCGAGGTGTTACTGTATTTTGGTCTATAGTTAAAATCACGTTGAATTTAGAGTTTTGGGGTTGATAATGTAGTTTTGGGGTAGCTTGTTATACCTGGTACATGAATTGTGTAGTAGATATCATTGTTAGCCAATGTTAAAGAGAAGCATATTTGTAGAGTTAAGACAATTGTTTAGATAAATATAAGATAAACATTCTATAAGTGAACCACTGATGTATTGTTATTGATCTGTCCTTTACCAATTTAACTAGTTGTTTGAACCCTAAAGGTTGATCCAATCATCCACAAAATTTATTTGTGTGTACATATTTATTTGTATGCTGGACTTGGTAGTCAGAGTACAGCTGAAAAAACAGGTATGGAAGATGCGATGTCAACCAACATAGTTACAAAAACACTAGAAACAGAGAGTGAAGGAAAGGTTAAAAAAACAACAACTTCAAATTTATTGAGCTTTACTAGGTATATTTGGAAAATAGATACCACCTAATTCATTCACCTTTACAATTTTGATAACAGATTTTTTTAAATATTTAATTAACTATTTCTTCGGTGATTTTTAAATGACACTACTCTGTGTGTAAAACTATTTGGTTCGTATCATTATAAAATACATAAGTATTTAAACTAACATGATTTGAAATGAATATACATAATAAACTGTGCAACAATTGAGTAAAATATCCAGAGTCTATTACTATTATGGTGTAATGAAGCACCACAGTAAAGTTAGTATACGTACTTAAATATGGCACATACATTTACGTTCATTGTCATTGGTAAAGTCAATTGTTTAAAACAAAAATAGTTTATTTCTTAAATCTTAAGATAGTAAATCTTTACGGGATGAATATATTTTTTACTAGTAATCCAAAATGAATTGCTAAAAAAAGATTATACTTTACATAAACATTATCAAACAGTTTGAATAAGAAAAATTCATTCCAAATCATGTTGTAGTAAATTATAATTAAATTCAATATATTATAAACAATAATTAGTAAAAAATACTTGCACCTAAGACCACAATAATTACATAAAAATCTATAAAAAATAAAATATTATTTTCCCTTCTTTTTTAAAAAAAGAATAAAATTATAAATATATGATAACCCTTTCTGATGTAAACAATTTTGTCATAAAAGCAATTTATTTTTTCATTTTATTTTAGTGACTTACTCTTTTAGTAGTCAAATTTTTAATTGTGTTTTAATAGAAGCAATTAAAATTCATCACAATTGAAGACAAAATAAATACTAGATTTCTAAGAATTGCAGATGTTTTTGTACAAAAACAATGATGTATTTACAAGAGTGTCACACAAAATATTAGTTTTGTAAATTATTATAAAAAAAAAAGAAAAGAAACATTGTTTACACAAACACAATTATAATTTATTTTGTAACGACTTTCGAACAATTAATATATTTTTATTCCCAAAAAGGATTTTGATTTAATAAAAGATTGTATTATTTGAAGGCAACTATATCAGTCAGGATCTATTTCATTAAAGCGTGAACGACTGCTTTTGCATTGAGTGACTTCAGATCTGTATAAGTCTGCCCGGTTCCCACAAACACAATCGGCTGGCCTGTTATGTACGTCATAGAGATAGCAGCTCCAACCTATGGAGAAAATCATCATTGTAAGAAAATTATCACTGGGTTGGTATTATTACTGATAGATGAAGGCTAGGTTAGTAAGATTTTTGTAGAGACGAGCAAAAAAAAGGAACAAAGATGGAAAATTATCAGGTGAAAGGATAATAGGTAGGTTTAAAAGAACTGAGTGGAACAAAGGATGTTAAAAAAATAATCACTGAAAATACATTACATTTTAAATTATTAATTGGTAATTTCAAATTGAGGATTTTATTTATTTATTTGAATATTTTGTATATACTGGAGTCCTATAAAGAGGTTGGTATTTTTAAATTAATATCTCAGACGTAAGGAACATTCTACAATAGTTATGTTACATAGATTTGTAAAAAAAGTATGCTCGATTTTTATTTTCTTATGTCCAATAAAAAAAAGGGTGCAATAACAAAAGGAACATTAATCTACTGCATAGAAGCACTTCCTCCCACAATGCAATGAAATTAAAATTTGGTGTGCCATCTGTTGAATCTTGATCAGCTGTTGTTTTGTAAACACACAACAATTTGGTAGTTGTGTTCAACCAGTTTATGTCTGATATCCAACCTCGAAGCAATTAATTTTTCAATTTAACAAAAAGTGAAATGTTGTTTTTGGGCTATTGCTTTTGAAAATTAATACGAAGCAATAAGATGTTTTCAAAGAATTTATCCTCTGTCAAGAAAATCAATTCATAAATGGAAAACTACACCAAGAACCTGGATCAGTTACAAAGAAATATCAAAGATTTTCTAACAAAGAAAATGAAGAGCTTGTATTTATTTTGCTAATTTACTGAAATTGCCAAACAGGCCTACTTTGTTAGAAAAGTTGCATCCGCTTCTGGGATACTAAAGTCGTAAGTTGGTATGCCAAGAAAAATAAAATACATTTTTCATTCAGAAGAGTGGAATTTCGTTTAAAGGTAATTGAAAAGCTTGATGAAGATGCTAATTGGTATGAAGGGATTGTATTCTTAGATGAAGCTACATTTCACTGAACAGGATCTGTAAACATTTATTTCAATTATTGCTACCCACAAAATCCATATAGCTGACACGAAGAGGGCTTGAAATCAAACGGTATAACAACAAGAATGGTGTTTAATCATATGACATATCCTATCAGACAATGATTGGAGGCATATACGCAATACTTATCAGCTGAAGAAGATGGAGCTCCTATTGTGGCCAAAGCGTTTTTCCCAACCGTTGGATAGGTTATGGCAGCAACTTATGGACTGGCCACCAAGATCGTCAGACTTGACTGTTTTCGATTTTTATCTATGGGGTTCTTTGAAAAGTTTATTTTTAACTATAGCAACAGATGATTAATGAGGCTGACTGAAAAGGTTGATAGCTTGACTATTTTTAAAAAGAACTTATGACTCTTTTTTTTTGTTTGTTGAAGTTATACTTCTTTGCACCCGTTGTAATCAAGTTTGGGTGTCGGTCAAGAAACCGCGTCACGCGTTAGGCTTAAAATCCGGAAAGTGCCTTTTTATACCTTTTCTCTACAAGAGATACCTCAAGAGTCTCGGTGGGTGAGTGGTTAACGCACTCGACTTCCACGCTAGAATCCCTGGTTCGATCCCCGGCTGGGAAATTTTTTTCCCCAAAATTATAGGAAAGTATACGAATGGCCAAAGAAGTATAACTTCCACCGTCTGGTCCGATGCAGACCCAATTTTTGTTATCAGTGCATAGCTATTGATGGAAATCAATTCAAATAAAGGTGAAATTTGGATCATTTACTTTTATTTTTTAAGTTTTACACATTTATAATATATTCTCTGAAAACCAACAATTTGTAATAAGATTATTACAAATAAATTATTTATAATAAATAAATTATTTATTTAAATTTAATTTAATTTAAATTTAAATTATTTATTTATAAATTATTTTGATGAAAACGTACTATTGATATTTTGACCCGTCATAAAAAAATAATGAATTTCTAGAGTACTTAAGTGTCTAGTTTGTCCCTCATCATGGGACATGCCATATATATTTACAGTTAGGCTAATTTATTGATTTGTTATTGTTCATTGTTTTAATTTACCTATTGTTACAAATATCATAACCATAAAAACTGTTTAACATTAGATGGTATAGAGATACCATGAATAGATTTTTCTTACAGAACAAAATAAAACCGAATTTGAAGCCAATTGAAAATAGAAATAAATTATTTGATGCCATTTATAAAAAAATAAAATGTAAACAAATGTCTTTTTGAACTAATATCATTAAATACTGAAAGTTTTATATTGGACAAAAAGTGAAATATTAACAAGAAAGAAACTCCTATATATAACTGAGCAATTTAATTGTATTTGCTTATTTGTTGGGTTTGGTTTAGTATATTTTCTACTTACCTTCAAGAAAATAATATATGTCATCATTTTGCCAAAAGTCTGACATTTACTATAAGTTTCAAAATTTTATGTAAGATCAAAAAATTGGTAATCAAATATAGCTATTAAAAGTTGTTTATATAATAATTTTATAAAATTAAAGTTTTACCACAGAGCCATTTTTACACACACACACGCTAAAGCTTTCAGCTGCTACAGTGTTTTACTTATAGTCCGGCATAGACAAATTAAACTCTTTAGATTGCAATTCATCTACCGTCGCATGCAAATAAAACTAGCCTTAAGGACTTCTTTGGACAGGCTAATAATAGTTTCTATGTTTTAAAACAATGTTTGTGTGTACAGTTTTGGCTATTCAGTTTACTGTAGCTAATGTAAGTAACAGCAATGATATTTTTAAGTCCTACCTTGTCGTCGATTGTATCAAACTTGGTGAGAACAATTCCGTCGATGAGATGTGGATTTGTCGAGGAGGAATAGTCAGCCATAGCTTGGTTAAACTTGACTAACTGGTCCACAGCTTCATTGCCTACGAGTGCTTCTCCAACAAACAGTACCAAGTCTGGCTGGTTCACCTTCACCAACTGTAAACATTAGATGCCAGTGTTAGTCGGTAATTTACTTTAATTTTCACTAAAGTAGGCTAAAGGTGATAAGTGTTTTGATGATACGATTTCATTGTGTGGTGGCAAGGATGGTAAGAATCCAACGGCTGGCCTACACTGCTACTTCACTAGCAATTTGTTAATAAATTGGTATAGGCCTACTAAACATTTATAACAAAGTTTTAAGATATAAAAATACAGTAATAGCTGGTTGAAGTATTTTGTTACTGTAAGATTAGGTTAGATAAAGATAACTGGATTTATTGTATTAAACAGAAAACAAAACTTTGGTAAAAATTTTAATCAGAGGATTTCCTGTTTTGGAAATTTTATATAACTATTTTAGTAAAAGCTTATAGTTTATACAAAATTATAAGCGGAAAGGTAAATTAATTTAATAATCTAACAAAGCATGTAGAGATGGTCGATTAGGAAAGTAAAGATGATGTTTCGTATGGCATTTAATAAATGAACTAAGTAGATAAACAATAATGTAACAATATAATCAACTAAATACAAGAAGTATTTGCTTCTAGAAAAAAAGTCAGATCATCTCCAAGCCTTAAAGTGCATCTCACATCTCGGCAGAGTCAATATTGTATTTCATCAAGTACAAATGAGGCCTCATTGTGACAATGTTTCGTCAATTAAAGAATGACAAATTGGTGTCTATATAAGAGTGTTGGTCGTCTAAACAAATATTATATCCGTAAAAAAGTCAGACTCAAAATAAGCTTAATAGAGAGCAGACGTGTGTCTCGTGTCTAGGCAATGTCACCGCATATTTCTGAACTTTATTGTTTTAAATAATAACCATTTTAATATAAAAATGCCTAAATATCTCAAGTGAAGTGATTTTGCGAGTACTGGATTTATTTGATTAACATATGCTTTAAGAAATATCAAAAATTTAAAGGAAAATTATTCAAAACTAAACAACTTATATTTATACTACCTTAACAGGTTACGGGCACAGATCCTTCTGCAGTGAAAAAAGTAAATAAGTTAAAATTGCAGCCTAGTCTAATGTTAATCAATTAATTGTTAATGAGAAAGTTGGCAAAAATTTAAGCTGCAATTATGACGAATTTCTTATTGATAAATTGATTAATTCAGATGATTTCCAGCATTGGGAATTTCAAATAACTATTTTACTAAAAGCACATGGTTTATACAAAATTATAAGCGGAAAAGTAAAACTTGATGGCTTACCAGCGGTGTGTTTTGGTTTTTACGTTGGATATTTAGTAAAAGCAGAATACTTAATTGTGGTGTTAGTAAAAAATTAGACATTGGGGAAATGGATATACTTAGTCTACACAGTAAATATTTCAATTCACTCAATGTCCGAAATAAATATTTATTCCTAGTATAAAACCGAATTCACACTTCAAGGAGTAAGTAAAAATTCCGAGCAGTGCCCAAAATTAGCTATTGCGAATAACATATTTTATATACACGTGAGGTGTTCTTGTAGTGAAAGGCTAGTGTACATGACTCCATACTTGTGTCAGTGACAGACCATGTTTCAAAATTTGCCAGTTCTCTAAGAATTTGATAATACAACTTGTTGCACAACTCTATAAATATACAATATTAACTTACTTTAGCTAGAGCCCGCATGAGTGGTTCGTTATCCTGCATACGTCCTGCTGTGTCAACTAAGACTACATCAATACGTGATTCCCTGGCAAAGTTAATGGCTTCCATGGCAATGCCAGCTGCATCTTTTCCTGCAATCGTTCAACAAAAAAACTGTAATACAACTGAAGCACTGTATAACGTTCGGCGTTATAAAAATAAAATATAGAATGAATTTAATATAACTTGTTAAAAATGAAATATTGAATTTAGGCTAAGCCTACACTAGTTTTCTTTACCTGATGTCTTTTTACAACTTACAACTCAGGATCGTGAGATTCCTGAACAAGTACTCGCTGGAATATAGGATAATGAAATCAAACTATAATGGTTCACATAAAAACTGATTTTAATTGGCCGCTTTAGCCCTGCATGTTTCTTTTTATATCAAGTTACAAAAAAATTTACAACCTTATAAGTCATTTCGATAAAAAATATAGCCAAACAAATAACATAGATCAATTTAAATTTAAAAATATATGGTACATATAGATATTTAATACTTACGAAAAGGCAGACACATAAACTAATTAATTTAAAAAAAGAAAACCCCACTCGCACGCGTAACACTTTCGTAGCCTAGTTCATCGTCGTGTCCGATTTACTGTCATATTATTGAAGAAACTTGAAAAGTTCGCCGATCGCAATACACACCATTGTCGATAATAATTATTAATTCTCGTAAAAATTCAAATCAGTTCTTCAATAACTCATTCAAAACACCCTTTACGACTTTGTAGATTAATAATAAATGTTACATATCTAAACTGTTAATTAATGCGCAACGCGCAACACTTCAAGGGATGTTCCTCTTGGACTCTCGTTGACAAGTGCCGTTAGCGTTCTTTCTCCCACCGCTACATCCAGCCGGCGTCTATTTTCTCTCCACCAATCAGAAACATCTGACGACACACAGATGTTCAAAGTTGTATCAGATTCTTTTGGTTCCTAGCTATGCGTTCTTTCTGGATCTTGCATGTGGAAAATCACGTAGACCATTTTTCCTGGAATTAGCTTGCAGGTGTTCGCTTCTTATCTCGTCTAGACTAGTGTGCACGTTACTTTTCTAAATGCGTCTCGAAACTCAAATACTTTCCGCGTCTTAAAGTCAGTGCATAAACTGTCTATTTTTTAAACTCACATTTTAATTGAATATAATAATTAATTTTAATACTTGTCTGCCTTTTACATTTATTCAAATTAATACTGAAATTGACTTTAAAATTTGTCTGCCTTTTATCAAAATATTGAACCGACTCATGTCTTATGCATTTTCCCTACCCTTTACTTTTTATTAGGGAAAAGTGAAACTTTAGTTTAACACTTTTTATTTCTTTATTTTACAATAATTCAACAATCTTACAACTGTGTGTAACCAAAATTGATTAATGGGTATAATGTGTCACACCCTTTAGAAATTACCTCCACCCTCACAGGTTGCACGACATTTAACCTTTCACATTCCATTTATTTTAATTGGTTGCCAATTAAAATAGAACTGTTTACAAAAATAATTTTATAAATATACCAAATAATAATTATTATTTACACAGTAAACCTAACTTATTATGTCATTTTCCCTGAATAAACCTAAAAATAAGAAAAAAGTTATTAAAAAGGTTAAAATAATTGTTTTTGTTGATTGTGCCTATTATTTCAAATATATTTATTCAGAAAAATCAATAAATTATTTTGTTTTATAATGAAGTTAAAAATAAGAACGTTAGAATAATGAGAAATAAATATTTAGAGGTTTAGAAGAACATTGTTTCACAAAATAAACATGTCTAAATTTAAAAACCATTGTAACATAAATTAAAAAGTAAAAGTTCAGTTACAGTAAGATATAATATTTTTATAATAAGTATTACTTTCAATTTATTGTTTGTAATTATTTAGTCATTTATTGTCTGTAATTAATTAAAAT
>JAGFPH010000917.1:103953-118810 GCA_018207615.1 Philaenus spumarius | reverse complement strand
GATACAGAGCTGGTAAAAGTGTCATTTTAAAGCATTTTACGTGGCCTTTAATAATGACATACAACACAATATAGTCTAAAAGGAAAATGGTTTTTGCAAAATCAACTGAAATTTTTGATTTTGAATTTTTTTAAATGCGCCGGTTTTAAAAATTTGAAAAAAAATTGAATTAACCTTTATATACTTATAAACATATATTGTAAATTTAAACTTGGGATCACAATGGGTTCTAATATAAACTTTGTTCATAAATAAGCTTGCATAGGTTTCTTGGGGAAAACTATACTTAAAATCCATAAAACTATATAACATTTACTCATAATTTATTTTTAAGAACCTCACCTTAAATCTATATTTACAAAAACTTGTATGTAGGACTTTCATAACACTACAAATCATTTATGTAGTCATTATATGCTTTAACTATTTTACTTATCTCTTGTTCATTGAGTTTATAAACTCTTCCCGCTGGGGTCACTGGATTTACTTTACATAAGACGTGACTTGCAGGAAGCCACAACACATCTTGTCTTGAAGGATAAGAGAAAGAAGCTGATGGACCAGCTGGGTGTAAGAAAGAAATCTTGACCTCATCAGCTGCTTCTTCTTTCGCCAAAACATATGCCAACCACCACTCATTCTCATATATTATGGTTACATAACCACTGATTTATTTGATTCGTAGTTGGTCTTGTAATGCAGTTACTTTTTCAGTTGATGATCATTTGAAAGTGAACCTTCAATGATACCTCAGCCATCAGATGATGGCTCTTTGACATTTTAGTGAAAAATTTTTTTCAACGCAGAATTGATTTTTTAAATTTTAGTTGAAGAATAATTTTTAGATCTACC
Source organism: Philaenus spumarius (assembly GCA_018207615.1). NCBI lineage: Eukaryota > Metazoa > Arthropoda > Insecta > Hemiptera > Aphrophoridae > Philaenus > Philaenus spumarius. The sequence continues at coordinate 117,958 of JAGFPH010000917.1, read as the reverse complement.
CAACTTTCTATTCTATTAATAGGTTACTCACCTAACTCATGGAGAGAAGCATTTAATATATTCACTACTCCTAATGGCAATGGAAAGTTATGGCGATCTGTATCAAAGTTGCCAACCGCATTTAACATACTCAAACGTCTTCTGATGGAGTTGAAAAACCTGGGTCACGTGGCCAACCGCACCAATTTCACTTTCTCCTTGATAATTTTTTGAAGATGAGAGTGTTTTTCTGCACGAATCACAAACTTTAGCCTCTCTTGGTGAATTTGCAAAATCTTTTAACATCCAATCTACCACGTTCCTCAATTTTCTTTTGTCTCTTACTAGGTGATCACTTTTGTTAAACCTGCTGTGTGTTATCAGACTTCTATTGAGAATAATAATAACCTTTTCAAGTTCAAACAAGTTATGTTGAGATTGATATAGAAAGTATTTTTATAAACTAGTTATAGATTTTCAAGTTTAGTGAGATTCTGAAAAGTATTTTGCTCATTAAAATAATCTATTTTAAACTTTGCCAGGGAAAATTTCACTGTCAGGCAGATTTCAAAATAAGTTTTATAATAGAACCCATTGTGATCCCAAGTTTAAATTTACAATATATGTTTATAAGTATATAAAGGTTAATTCAAATTTTTTTCAAATTTTTAAAACCGGCGCATTTTGAAAAATTCAAAATCAAAAATTTCAGTTTGATTTTGCAAAAATCATTTTCCTTTAGACTATATTGTATCATATGTCATATTAAAGGCCATGAAAAATGCTTTAAAATTACATTTTTTCCAGCTCTGTATCTTCAGTAGGAGAGGCGCAATTTAAGTTTAAAGTTTTCAAGTACATGCGTTTTTGGCTCATTTTTGGGAATTTCATGAAGTCATAACTCACTAACCAATAGAGATAATTTAATAAAATTTGGTATTTTTCTTATTCTACATAAAGGTAACCTCCCTGCAAAACTTCATTGAAATTGGAAAAGGTCATGGCAAATCACTGTGTTGAATTGACATGGAATGACCCTGGACTGGAATCCCCAAGTATCAAGAAAAGTAGGAAAATCTACGCAGATATAAAAACGTTGATCATGAAAGGACTAAGACAAAAATATAGAACAATACTAAGCAAAAAATAGAGTCTGATGTAATCTTTTACTGAAGCCATAAACTCTTCATAGGAGCTAAAGGAATATAATGTATTCATACTAGGTGCTCCACCTCTGCGGCGAAGCAAATGGAAACGAACTACAGTTATCGTGTAATCTGATATTTTCATTGAAAAATTACAATTTATTAGGACAGGAGCACTTTGATTGGGGTAGGGGCGGTGGTGGGGGTCAGTATTCTAGATCCTTAAGCAAACACAGAAGAGCCAGGTTTTTTGTGTGAATGACGTGATTTTTTATATAGTAGAGCGATATAAACTTAACCTAAAAATGCTGTTGGTTGTTAAAAAAAATTAACCGATTCTATATTTGCAAAGCAGGTTGCTATGGTAATAAATGTAAATGCTTTCAAGAAATGTGTGTTAGTTCAGTGTTATACCAAAACCTTAAATTTAACTTATTCTAAATTTACTAAATTGGTTGCTATGGTACTGGTTGTTGATGCATGCAACAAACATGTGTTGCTTAGCTTTTGATCTGAATCAGCTGTTTTATCTGTTATGTGACTAGGAGTGAACCCCCGTATTTGAACCATTTTTACGCTTTAAAATACAAATTTTGATAAATCCTTTCTTAAAGTGCGTCCAAGACACCATAAGAATATCACTTTAAATTTTCGTATTTTTATCTTAGGCTAAGTAGTTTTTGCTCTGCCTAGATTCTTAGCCAGGACTAAGTCTCTTATTACAAATATTACCTAAGAAAGTATTTTGAAAGTGTAATAACATAATAGGTTTATCCACATCTAGAAGCTTATAAAACCAAATCAGGGTGGCTAGTGATATGACCTTTTGAAATTCCTTGACTTTTCCCTGACTAAATAACTTTTTCCCTGACCAATCTTAGAAAAAGCACAAACAAAACCATGCTAATTTTACTTTTAGTAAATCAATCAAATTATTTTGGTAAGTAAATCAATTTTTAGGGAATTAATTCAATATTTAAATAAACACGGTAATATTATAACAGTTAAATATTTAATACTACAGTATCTATGTTACTACTGTGTACCATCCACCAGCAGTTGCAAATTACACATTTATGACTATTAAATTAAACAATGAATTAGTCAAATTATATTTTATTATATTATAACAAAAGAAATAACTAACTGGTTTTTGTAATCTAACTACCGGTTACTGATTTGCATTAAATATTTAATTATTTGATACGAAAATAACTAAATTCAAAAACATTTAATAATAAAACTAACATTTTAGAAACAGCATGTTAGAGAAATGTTTCAAGGTCATAACACGGTAAGTGCATTGAAACAAGCTGCCACAATCACTCACAATATTGCCAATATCTCTTGCCAATATTGGGTTTTATGTATCAGAATATGTAGTTTTCTTATTGTTTAAAGTAGAAGTTCATCATTCTTATCTTTAATGTTTATTTTCTCAATTAAAAATTGTATTAATCTATGATTTTAAATAGTTATTTTTAACTATTTTCCTTAGAAATGTTATTTTTTCCTGACCTTAACCAAAATTCCCTGACTTTTCCCTGATTTTTCCAGAAAAGTAAAATTCCCTGACTTTTCCAGGTTTTCCCTGTTGCTAGCCACTCTGCCAATACATAATATTCCTACTGGTAATTAAAAAAAAAAAAAGAAAAGATTTGTAGAGATAATAAGGAAAAATAAATGATTGATAAATAATGTCCATGCGGATGAAAGCCAATTTAAAAGCTGATTAGTATATTATGCTTACTCTAGTATCTGCAAGGATTTCTCCATCCTCAGGTCTATCCTTGCAACGGTCAAGGTCTGCCAGGTCTTTACTAGTTCCTCCAAGATCCCATACACGAGGTTTTTTCCCTTCTTTGGAAGGCTTTGGACTTTTCCTGTCATCATAAAGGTTACTTTGAATAGTTGAACATTTTCTTTATGTGGTCATTATTTATAACAAAAATGCCATATCATAATCTACTGTGAACACAAAGAAACTCTTGCTATTAAAGTGTTACTAGCTGACCCGTGTGAAATTTCGATGGGAGTACTTACCTGATTTAATACAATGATTTAATTCAGTTAGTTACGTTTATTTATTTACGTTGTTTCATAAACAACAGTTTATAACGCTTTACATTGATTTAATTTGCGTGATAGATTACAGTTGCATTTAGAATGTAAACCATCTAACAGCTGTCATGTTAGTTAAACAAATTGTTAATAGATGATGCCTTTCATTAGGAACCATATAAATTTTCATATGAAAGTTTTTTTAATCAATTTTTGTAATGAAAACATAAATTTTAAGCTGATTGTCTATTTTTTGTCAATAGCGGGGAACATAAACTTTAAAATTATGTTTGAATCATAACTTTTGATCAAAAATTAAGGCAGATAAACACACATTACCGCAATAAACACCCTTGAGAAATAATACATACGGATTAGTGACGAATCTATCGAAAAAATCAACATTTAAACATTTTGTTTTTAATGAGCCACTGATACATCTCTGGAGAGTTTCACACTAATTGGAGAAAATTTTACGCTTTTGTTTACTTAAAAAATAATTTAATTTTTACAAATGAATACAGTAGAGCGTCGATAATCCAGACGTCAAAAATCCGGACCTTCGATAATCCGGATTCAATTCCGGCAAAAAAAAGAAAGAAAAGAAAACAAGTTGACGTGAATACTGTACAAACATAAAATTTTTTGTCAAACAAAAGCATTGATGCGACAGACTGGGCGGGGTCGTCTTACTGCCACAAAACAATGCAAGGGTATTCTGCTCATAGTAGGGTAGGAGGGAGGGGTAAACAACAAGTCTGACTATGTACCTGAAAACCTGCCGCTTAACGTGATTTCTTTGTTAGTTGCGTCTCTTGACTACACCTGTACTGTACTGTTTTCTGTGCTTATTAAATTGTACTTTAACTTCTATCGCCAATCGTTTGCGTTACTTACTAAAGCGAACCACTTCTGTAGTTCAAAAATTAATAATAGGCTTTTTTAAAAGCTCTAGCATTGTATGAACTGTTTAGTATTCTGTAAGTACATATATACTGTATTGTACATTACATATTACTGTAGCCTATGTATGTATATTCTATCATTTAAATACATTATAAGTTCATATTAATTAATGGTTTTATTTATCTGCTTCAATTATTTAACCACCAAAGTGAATTATTAACAGTTTTATCAAGTTTTATTTTTGATATGAACTTAAACGAATTTTTTTTTCTTTTCAAAAATCCGAACATTTTGATAATCCGGACAGGGTCCGGTCACAATTAATCCGGATTATCGACGCTCTACTGTATATGTTTTCAAGTTTGAAGGGCTCCTTATTTTTAACAGAAGTGAAGCCAGACACAACAGCCAGCATATTAGTCATGTGCACCAATTTGTATAAAGATAAATTTGATCCACAATTATTCAACTATGCTTTCAAACAGTTTTCTGTTTTTTCAAACCGAATTGAAATGTGTTTTTTCAGGTTTTAAACATAATTTATTAAAATAATTATCTGAAGAAAAGTGATTAATCATTTTATCTTTAGACAATAAAGCCAATTATGTCATGCAGACCAGACAGGCATGCATATACTTAATCTTTAACTTACTTAGCTTTCTTTGCAACAGGAGAACCAAGTTTCTGAGCCAATTTAAGTCTGTTCTGCACTATTAGGTCTTCAGTGCTGTTCACGTCTCCATTTAAAATCACTTTTTCTTTTAGAATCTCTTTCTTCACAGGTTCCACAACTTTCACTATAACATAATAAACAATGTATTATAATTAATGTCTAATAAATATAATAAAAACTAGATTTTTTTAACATGGTAGAATTCATTATTTTTTTTATAAACCAGAATCTAAGAACCTTTTTAGGCGAAAACTCAAGGTGGTTATCAATGCTTGGGTATCCTGATCATAAAAACTATCTACTGCACATTTGGTTCGCCACTGAACCCTCATTATAGATTAACTGCAATACGTTTGAAAAAAAAAAAAAATAACTGTAGTAGGCATACATGTATTAATAATAAATGTGAACAATTTACACCATGATAAACATATCTATATAGGTGAAATATAATTAAAGTGTTTAGTATTTAATACTTAAAAATACAATTACACAAATTTGTAAATAATATTAAGATACAAGGACTAATCAATGGAAAGGAATCATTTTTATTGTTCATATTTTTTACTCAGTAAAATAATTAAATCAAATGTTTCGGAAAAACAAATATAGTGTTTTTCATTTGCTTTGTGAATATATACAGTAATAAAAGTGTAACATTATTTGTTTTGAGACTAATTACAAAGCAAAATAAGTATCTAATAATGTAATGAAATGGTTCTTAACATTTAAAGTATGCTTTCTCAGTGTTGGCAAAAGGGTAATGACAAGTATCATAATAAAAACGTTTGACGACTTAATTTGTTGGATATGATATAATGGATGCTAGTATAGTGGTCTGGAACTACCAATTTCTCTAAACTTTTATATCTATTGATTGAGTTTTGTGCATCATCAATGGGTTTATACATTTTCTTTCTTTCTCAACAAACCCTTCAGCACTAAACAATGATTTCATATTACTGTCACGTTTTTAAATAAATTGTTTTGTGTTCAGTAAATTGTAAAGCACATCAGGAATCATTCTCAGTTATTCAAAAAATCACAATGAAGCTTATTTATTATTTAAAATGTAGAGTTACAAATTTTACTGTATAGCTGAAATTTTTTTAAAACCCTTCAGGGTAAAATAATATTACAAACAAAATTTTTAAATATCTGTATTTGAATATATATATTGTAAAAAAAATGGTTAGATGGTAAGCGGAGTGGGAATTGATGAGCCATTTAGCCAAAAGAAGCCCTGTGGTAACTCAAATAAAACAATTAATTGTTTTGTTAACATTCATCACAAAGAAAAACTTAACATTTTCCTGTTCTGAGTTAAATTACTGATTATATAAAAAATAAAATCAACATTTAAAAAAAATAGGGAAAAATATCAGTAAAATAAAATTCCCCAAAACTAATAATAAAGTTGGCACAATGTCTTCATTATAAATATTGTTTTAAAAATTGTTGACTGGCTCAGCAATTTAAATGTAGACCTTCTAAGTTTAAACAATAAATGTTTATCTTAGCGTTATATACAGCCTTGGGTTAGAATTACACAACATTCTGATATTTCATAAAACTTAACCTTCAATTTGCACACTTTAAAACAACAACAATTCAAACCATGCCTCTTGTTAACATTGTAAATACTTTCATGAAAAATAACAGTTTTCAATGACAAAATATACATTACAAATTTCACTAACAATATAATGGTATTTTTAAAACAAAAATTTAATTGAAAAATAAATTATTTCTTGCAGCATAATTATGTTGAATAGAATATTTTTTCATGCTAGCTTGAAAGGCGTGAACAATTTTTCAGTTTGGATGATGTGGCTTTTAAACAGCCACTGAAGGATTTTCAACCACGTCATAGTCCCTGTTACCTCACAAAGTTCAGTCAACACAGAAACCTTTTACAAACCAGCTTGTATAGTAAGAAATAAACCACTTGCGATGTCTTATAATGATAAGATGTAGCCTGCTTTCAACATTCACATTCAAACAGAATCAAACTTTTTATTATACATCGTTTTTGAAAAACTAAGAAACTTCAAACAATGCTGAATATCATTTTGCTCTGTAGATATCATTTAGCTAATGGTGGAAGAACCTCCACTTGGAATAAATATATGACTATAGAAAACTTATCAAAGTTGTATAACAGTTACATTTACAAATAATTCGACCACGCAGCTGAACCGCTGATGTGAGTTGAGAGAATTTCCAAAATTAAATTTATATATGTTTTTGGGATTCAAAAAATTATTTCGGAAATGCATATACCAAAAGCCGTGGATTTAATTCTGGTACTTTTACGGTATTTTACGTTTTGATTGTTTTCGGGGGAAACAGATGGGCTATAAGCTCGCATAAAAAAACAAAATGTCCAGAATTATTTTGTATGTCAATTTTTTTATGGAAAAATTATTTAAAAAAATTAATTCTAGTACATAAAATTTCAAAATATTGTTACTTCCGGTCAAAAATTTGGTCTACTTCCGGTCAATTGTTTTGGCTAACGAACTCGTCCAAACGACTTAGAAAACCAACCTGTGTACTAAATTTGGACCGAATCGGACGTTAAATGCATCCGTTAGAGTGCGCACACTTATACATAAAGTTACTTTCGGTCAAAAATTTGGTCTAGTTCCCGTACATTTTTTTAGCTAACGAACTCGTCCAAGCGTCTTAGAAAACCAACCTGTGTACCAAATTTGGACCAAATCGGACATAAAATGCGTCCGTTAGAGTGCGCACACCTATATAAATGGTACTTCCGGTCAATTTTTTTGGCTAACGAACTCGTCCAATTGACTTAGACAACCAACGTGTGAACCAAATCGGACATAAAATGCGTCCGTTAGAGTGCGCACACATATATACATAAAGTAACTTCCGGTCAAAAATTTTGTCTACTTCCAGTCAATTGTTTTGGCTAACCTACCAGTTCAAGCGACTTAGAAACCAAATGTGTGTACCAAATTTGGTCCAAATCGAACGTAAAGTGCGTCCGTTAGAGTGCGCACACATACATACATAAATATATACATATGTATATATGATTTTTAATGACACCCCAAAACGTGTTCTGGGGACCATGATCGGTGCTCATATGCTACTCCCGACCTTGGGTCTTACCATAAGGGCCACTGCAATAGCTCATTTTTCCTATGGAAATTCGCTAACAAGACCTTGAAAATGCCTTATTCTAGCAGAAAGTTCATTATTACTGGGATATATACAATAACTCTTCACCATCCTTCTACAGTCTAGCAAAAAGCATGATTAGAAATTGTCTTGGGCTCTTCAAACGCTTAATGCCTTGAGGAAATTTACTGAGAAAACACAGGGCCAAAAAGTTAAATATTATTGTATGAAAAGTTTTGCCGGTTGACAAACCTTTAGCTCTTCAGTCTTCTTTAGCTGTACACGGAAAACGGTAGGACATTTTAGAACTGTGGCTTTAAAAAACTTCCTTAGTTTAACAACAAAACTATATTATTAAATAACAAAACAACAAACAACAAAACAAAATATTTCGAAATAGATTTTCGGACGAGTTCTTTAGCCAAAAAAATCCAACAACCGGAAGTACGTTTTTTGACCGCAAGTCTATTTTTTGAGATTTTTACTGCGAGAATGAAATGTTTTTAGAGTTTTTTCTAAAAATATAGTTTTAAATTTATGAATTTATTCTGCACATTTTGTGTTTTTACGCGACCTTATAGCTTGCTTGGTTCCCCCAAAATCGACAAAACCGTAAAATACCATAAAAGTACCCGGTTCGAAGCCAAGTGGTGCAAACTCGCGAGGCCACTAGGCGCAAACAAATTCTACTAATATATTGCGTACACACAGACAGCTGTTCAACGCCTTCGTGAGTAGATCTATTTCCCAAATTGTTGGTTGAAACCCTAAAACATAGGCATATAAACTTAATTTTGGAAATTTGCTCAACTCACGTGAGCGGTCCAGCTACGTGGTCGAATTATTTCTTGTTGTTTTGTAATGTTTTGTTAGCGTTATGCATGTAACACATAGAGCTATAGGTGTTAATAGAGGTGAGTAGAAGTGTTTAGTAGTCTTCCAACTAGCTTAATAGTCTTAATCCCGCACCACTTACTCAATTCAGGGATTTCGGGATGGCCGGGGGTCAATCTCGGGATCCTGGGACTTTATTTTTCTCTGATAACCTTACGAAAATTAGGTATTGTAGCTCCTTTAAATTTTAAACCCTCCATAAAATGATACATTTAGCCTAGGCCTATATACATAATGTATTTGCGTTTTTATAGCATTTATTTGTATCTTTTCACTTTAGTTTTGCATGATATTTAAACTATATATTAGATTTAAATTTTCCTGGTATGTCAAAGTTTTACCAACAGTTACCTAATAAACTTTTTTTAATAACATAATATTGGTTTGCCTAACCTGGGACTCTGAACTAGAAACAATAACATATGAAATTGGTATTTATTTATGGAACAAACTTTAGTAATATATATTTTAAATGCTGAACGAACACAAGTGGTAAAATAGCTACATGTATACTGAGAGAAAGTGAAGTAAACACTGTAAAACTTCGTAAAAAACAGAAAAACATGTAAAAGTACTCACACTTTTTAACTTAAACTAATGAAAAAAAACTTTGAAACTAAACAAATATCTACTGTAATTTTAATTTATCATATAATACCAACACGCACAAACAAAATATTCCTCTAAGTAGGCTACTCTACAATTTAAAACTAATTTTATTACACGCCAAATTATAGTATACTATAACCAACAAATACTTAAATGTATTCTTCCTTAAATGTAACTTTTAAGTAGAGATGGGTCGATTTTCGATACCGATTCTCGATACCACCGATACTTTAGCTTTGGTATCGGTATTGAGAATCGATAGCCGAAACTCAATACCGATTACCGATACCAAGAGATACTCAGTTGTCAGAACTGCCCGTTCTCGTATAGACTCCGTGAATGTAATCTCCGGTATTTGCAATCGCATTCTCTGTATTTTAACTCAATTCAGCATTTAACAATGCCCTTTGTAAGTGAGTAGGCCTGCACAATTTAATTACCCGAACAAATCGACGAAATATTTTAATTTAATAAAAACAATGAATAAAACACTGCACTAAAACTGAATAGGCTACTGTAAGTATTTACACACAGCGTTATTAACTTGATATTACAGTACTTTGTTTTAACAAGTTGTTCAGACTTCGGCGGGACTAAACGGACGCCGTCGAATCAAATTTTCCATGATTGAAGTTCCGATTATTTCTGAACCTATCCGAATTGAACGTTCAGAAACAAAACATATGATATTCCGAGTAACGCAATCATAGTCAGTCGTAAAAAATATTATTCCGAATAATTAAAAACTTGTTTTATTTTAAATTGCAACGCATTCTGATATTTCGTTACTGAAACTCTCACGTGTTTTTCATTGGACTAGGTTAATTGTATTTTCTTATGCGGACATTAGATTGTTTTCGGGAGTAGGTTTTTTCGCGGACATACGCTGTTGTATATTAAATTGCGTTTTATAAAATTAAAGCTAATAATATTCGGACGTCGTATTCTTTTGCGGACATTCGTCATTTTATTTTTAATAACATTTCACCAATAGTAGTTCATAAAATTGGTACTAATTATATTCGGACATCGATTTTTTGCGGGCATTTACTGTGGTACTTAAATTATTTTTAACGCCGGCGTTTTTTAAAATTAGCGCTAATAATATTCGGACGTCGTATTCTTTGCGGACATTCGTCATTTTATTTATTTTTTTTTCGCTGTTTTTTTTTTTTGTAGGTATCGGTATCGGGAATTGAGAATCGATTTTTCAAAGTATCGGTATCGGTATCGAGAATCGAAAAATCTGGTATCGACACATCCCTACTTTTAAGTATTCATTGCTATAACACTGTAGACTCGAGCGAGATCGTTGAGGTCTCTTCGGTAGGGTGTCACGGAGGGCTACGGAGGGTTGGCTTGGCTGATAAGAATGTATGAATATTAAAAAGTAACATTCGCAATTTGACATCATCAGTTCTAAGTTTTGACATAAATGATCGGATTTATTTTTCTTTTAATTAATTAAAAGTTATTTTATTCGATTACAATAATTTTGTAATAAAAATAGCTACTGTAAATAATTGTACATCATACAAACAGGTTCACGTAGAAAATAAGAAGTAAAATATAATTTACGAGAAAATTTATGAATTTCGTGTTTTTTTATCTAATTATTAATCCCGAAAATCTCGGGATTGAACTTAGCTAATCTCGGGACCGTAAAATGGTCCGGGATTGAAACCTCTACTTCCAACCGACAGAGGGTAAAAACCAATGTCTAATAAAGGTTGTTTGTTGTTGTTGCTTGGTCCATCAATACTCAATATTCCGTATCTCATTGTTTTGTACGGAGTCACAAACAAAATCAAATTTCGTCCTAAAAAATACTTAACAGAAGAGGGGAGGTCTGGACCCCCAAATTCCTCTCCCCTCTGGGTACGTCCCTGGTCAGCTGATGAAAACAGGATTTTGATGTCAGACAAAAAGCAGGTCCTCGGACACATAAGCTGCGACCAGTAGGATTAACATATCGCCGCCATACGTGTCTTGTTTTAAAGAAGAAGGGTGAAAGTTTGTGCCACTGCCAGTACCGATCCAACAAATTGAACCTACACCTCTCGACTTTCTGAATACGATACGTGACCATAAACATGCTTACATCTCAGAATTATGCGAGTTAACTAAGGGATTTTTATTAAAAGAAGAAGTGTGTGTGTTTCTTAAAAATTGAAAAAGACATGCGACTGTAAATTTTTAAATTGAAATAATTTGACGATCTTTTAAAAAATATCGAGCTATGTGAAGGAAAGTAATTTATGCTAATACTAGGGGAGACCCCTGCGTGCTCCGCACGACAACCCCCGATGGAAACCTTCTAAAAATATATATGTTATGTTTTATTTATAATGAAGGTGTAGGATTAATAATAACCTCAAAACTAAGATGATAAATGTTCAAATCAAATTATTTCGTATATTTTATAACAACAGTTATAATAAAAGTTAAAAGAACCAGTAAGGCTCAGGTGTAGGCCTACACTTAATCAAAATCCTTACCAAAAAGTTACTATCAATTACCGTATATTATCAATAAATAGGCCTACTGTAATAATATGTCTTATTTATTTTTAATTATGATGTAACATAGGTTTTTCTTATTTTTAAATTCCTTAAGGCAAGTTTTTGTTGGTTTGTGTGTGTTGAAACGTGTTGGTTGAGCCTAGGCCTAACTTGAAATATTATTTTGTACTAAAAGCTGGACATCCGAATCAATTGTTTTGTTATTTTAATCAATTGGTTGCTATGGCAATGAATGTAAATACATTGAAGAAGTTGTTTTTTCAGTCTAGGCCTAACCTAAAATTATGTTTAATTTATTTTACCTGTCTTAACAGCAACATACACACATGATTTATGTTTTTGTGCACATCTTTGAATGATATAAGTTTCATCTTTTAATTGTTGTTTTTTTAGATTTTCATAATGTTGCTTATTTATTGGTATTACAGCTGTTAGGCACTATGTGTTTAACGTTCAACTTGATCCTGTGAATTTGTTCGTTGAAAAATACTGGCCACTAATGAATTTTTTGTAAGCCAGCTGATTCCTTCTACTACAATTGTTTGTTCTTAGATGCACAATCACGTGTTTTAATAATCAGCTGGATAGGGAAAGTTAAATTGATGATAAAATACGTTTTAAAAAGTTCTTTTATTACATTATAAATGAAATTATTTCAAAAATGTAAGTAAATTTTGCAAATATAGAATGATTGATATTTCATTTAAAACAAACAACATGTAAAACGGGTCAGTGGAAACCTCACGTGAACTCTCCAAAGAAGTGCAAAGTTGAAATTTTACCCCATGTTAAATCTCCATAAGAAAAGTTTATTTTCCATTTCTAATCCAATTAACATAAATATTTTAAAAATACAAATAAAACCTGCACATGTAGGACCGCTAACCTTTGCTTTGGTACAACTCGCATGTAAATCGGTCCAGTAGAACGGTCAGGCTCGCTGTCAGAAGCTTTAAATTTTTTCCCTATGTTAAATCTTTATAAGAAAAGTTTATTTTCCATTTTTGACCCAATTAAAATAAATATTTTCAAAATACAAACAAAACCGCTAAACTTTGTTTTGGTACAACCTGCATGTAAATCGGTCCAGTAGTACGGTCAGGCTCGCTGTCATAAGCTTTAAATTTTTTCCCTATGTTAAATCTCTATAAGAAAAGTTTATTTTTCATTTTTGACCCAATTAACACAAATATTTTCAAAATACAAATAAAACCTGCACATATAGGACCGCTAACCTTTGTTTTGGTACAACCCGCATGCAAATTGGTCCAGTAGAACGGTCAGGCTCGCTGTCATTAGTTTTCCAAAAGTTTTTTAGTATATAAGATAGCTAAGAACTATATGGTAATGAGCCCTAAACCCAAATGTATCAAGCTGCAAGTAATGGTAAGGCACAATATTTATCCGATAGTCCTTTTATTTATTTCACCACATCTGTGGGTACCATCTATAAAATATACTATTTTTCTATTATTAATCCACTAGGCCTACATTTTTAAAAGAGTACAAATAAATAGTTATAGTGATATCAAGTCACATAGACTACTTAATAGGATTAAAATATAACGGGGTGTCATGATTTTCTATCACGTATGTGCTGCAGGGTTAAATAAGGGGGGGGGGGGGGGTTTTAAATTGAGAAATAAATTGTAACAAAAAATAATTGTTTATTGTTGCTATTAATCAATTTCTATAACAACGGAATGCATCTTATTGGTACTTTTGATTGTTGAAATTCATTCATGAGCAAACATTCACACTGCTCACATCTTTCTCTGGAAGAGAGCCAGCTGAAGACTTAACACTAACAACACTAACAATGTCAACACACACAACACTAACAATGTGTTATAGGTTCAACGGCACGGACATACGAGAAAGGACGTACGGCCCAATATGCGACCAATACCAATGAATACAGAATACTATAGTATTCTGTATTCATTGTCAATACACACACAACACTATACCAATGGCTCTCTAGCACACTAACAACACGAAAGGTACGGTGTTAGGCGTTGCCTTTTTAGAAATTGCACCACTGGGGAAGCCTGGTGGTGGAATGAACT
>JAGFPH010000917.1:79299-103943 GCA_018207615.1 Philaenus spumarius | reverse complement strand
CTGAAGTAGTACAGCACCATTGGGGGAGCCTGGTGGTGGACTGAACTGCACAAGCCGATCGGTAGTTGGTCTGAAGCATTGGTATTACACTAATCCCCAACACCTTACACTCCGGGCCTCTTTACCTGACGAGTATGTTCGTGCTGTCCCCTATAATACATAACACACACAACACACTCAACACACACTCTTGGTCAGATAAGAGTGGGTATTTCAGCTGGAACACAACAATATGGATAAAATAAAACTTTTGAAAATTAGTCTCTGTGTTTTATTTCACATTTTTCAGTAGTCAGACTTGGGTAAATATTTTGTTTCTAATGTTACTGTTGGCAACACTGGACTTGGTATAACGTATCTGTATCCTGGGTTTGAATAATTTACGATTTGACTTTAATATTTCTTGCTAGTGATAACTTTGATGTAATTTACCTTTTTAGCGTTATTTAAAATTGTGTTTAAAAACTTTTGTACCTTTTTTTAAAATACTGTACATACTAATGTATTATTTTTTAAGTTGATCTTGTATTACATGAATAATTATAATAAAATGTGTTTGTAATTGTTTTTATTTGTCAGTGTTAATTACTTATAGTAATAAACCCAACTTTACCAAATTTGATCCAAATCGGACTTAAAATGAGGCCGCTAGAGTGCGAACAGAAATGTACATATATATGTACGTACACATATATTGTAACATTTTAAAGCAACTGAGAGGGTTAGAATAAATTGAAAATATAAAATCAAGGGTAAAGAAGTCTGGCTGGAAAATTAAAAGAACTGTGGATAGTAAGTTTCACATATTAACCTCAAAATTTCGTTTTTATACAAGATAACCTAAATAAATAAATTCAAACAACTTCGGGAGTTCGGCCTATTAAATAATTAAAATAAACACTAAAATCATAAACAATAACATCTAAGTTAAAAGTAAACTTACCTTTTCCAAAATATTAAACAAACTGAGTAAAATTTAACATAGCCTATGTTGACAAGTAAGAACATTTTCAGTTCTTAACGATGTAAATTCATTCATGTTTTAGCATAAGAAATATTAGAAATTAAGTAAAATCATTGTAAATTAGTTATTAGTTTAACCAAAGTGTTAGGGATTTAAAAACAAATGTGTGTAAATATAATTCGACCACGCAGCTGGACCGCTGACGTGAGTTGAGCAAATTTACAAAATTAAGTTTATATGCCTATGTTTCAGGGTTTCAACCAACAATTTTGGAAATAGGTCTACTCACGAAGGCGTTGAACAGCTGTCTCTGTGTACGCAATATATTAGTAGAATTTGTTTTCTCCTAGTGGCATCACGAGTCTGCACCACTTGGCTTCAAACCAGGTACTTTTATGGTATTTTACATTTTGATCGATTTTGGGGGAACCAAGCGAGCTATAAAGTCGCGTAAAAAAACAAAATGTGCAGAATAACATCCTACATTTATATGTTTCGAAAAAACTTTAAAAAAATTCATTCTCGTAGTAAAAATCTCAAAAAATAGTTACTTCCGGTCAAAAAACGTACTTCCGGTTGTTGGAATTTTTTGGCTAACGAACTCGTCTGAGGTATATAGACAACCAACGTGTGTACCAAATTTGTACCAAATCGGACTTAAAATGCGGCCGCTAGAGTGCGAACAAATATATACATATATACAGAGTGTTTCAAAAAAGACTTTACAACTTTGAAAATTTATATAAATTTTATTAAACAAGGTACAGAGCTGGTTTTGGTGTTGTTTTAAAGGAAAACAGTTCAAGTTTTGACTCGCGTAGTCCGCTAGTGCCTAATCGCGCAGCACAAGCGCTAGTGACAGTTACGTTAAAGATGGCTGCCTTCACTGGACCGGAGCGTGCTAGTTGTGTGTTTTGGTGTGCTAGTTGTGAAGAATCGAAGTCTGCGACAACAGTTCAGCGTAATTTTCGTACCAAGTACGCTAAAGATCCTCCTAGTAGGCCTAAAATTTATGAGTGGCATAGGTGTTTTGTAGAAACAGGGTGCTCAGTGAAATAAAAAAATCCTCAGGTTGTCCAAGCACATCTGACGAAGTCGTTGAGCAAGTGAGACAAAGTTTTGTAAATAGCCCTAAGAAATCGACCCGGCGTGCATCTCGTGAGCTGCAAGTACCACATACGACGGTTTGGCGTGTGTTAAGAAAACGTTTGCACTTGAAACCATACCGATATTCGCTTTTACAAGCAATTAAAGACACTGATAAGATTGCCCGTAGGAACTTCTGTGTGGATATGTTAAATCGAGTGGATGATGATGAACAATTCTTGGACAACATAATCTTTTCTGACGAGTCCACTTTTCATTTAAGAGGCAAGGTAAACACACAACTGTAGGATTTGGGGCAGTGAAAATCCACATGAAACATTACAACATGTTCGTGATAGCCCTAAAGTGAACGTTTTTTGTGCGTTGAGCAAGAGGAAAGTGTACGGCCCCTTTTTTTTCCAAGAGAGAACCATCAATGGGATAGTGTACCTTGATATGTTGCAACAATTTTTAATACCACAGATCGATGAGGATGACCGAGAACGAAATGTTTTCTTTATGCAAGATGGCGCACCACCACACTATTTGACTGACGTCCGGGATTTTCTAAATGACCGCTTTCCAGGTCAATGGATTGGCCGTGATGCGCCAATTGCATGGCCCCCCCCCGTTCCCCAGACCTGACACCGCTAGATTTTTTTTCTGGGGTTTCATAAAAGATATGGTGTACGTACCTCCTTTGCCGGCCACTCTACCTGAACTTAGAGCAAGTTACACCTGAAATGCTAGTGCGAGTCTGGGAAGAAATCGACTACCGATGGGATGTCTGCAGAATAACCAACGGAAGCCACATAGAACATCTTTAGTTTAAGGTAAAAAAACTTGAAGTTTTTTCCTTTAAAATAACACCAAAACCAGCTCTGTACCTTGTTTAATAAAATTTATATGAATTTTCAAAGTTGTAAAGTCCTTCTTGAAACACCCTGTATATATATATATGAATTTTAATGACACCCCATAACGTGTTCTGGGGACCATGATCGGTGCTCATTTGCTACTCCCGACCTTGGGTCTCACCATAAGGGCCCACTGCAATAACTCATTTTTCCTATGGAAATTCGCTAATAATGGTTCCCAGGTTGAAAAACCTCTACCGACTTATTTACCAACTGCATTTTCTGCTATGTAACAAGCAGAATATTATGAATGCTTTACCTGAAAGTTAAAGCATTTTTTTTAAACCATAATATTAAATTTATATGGACTTTTTAAAAGCAAAATATTACAAATTGTGCAATTTGTGTAATTAATAAAACACAATTTTTATTTACTTACACAATAAAATTATTTAAGATTTCAATTATTTTGAGTGGGCATTATTTAACAATAATAGGATAAATAATATTATTTCTTCATTGCATACTATTACCGCCTTAATAGATTCCTTAGGACACCCTATTAAGGGTCGGCTCTAGCTGTCGGCCATGTTGGCTGACACTCCATAACACCAATGTTAAATTAAAATCCAAATTTTTTATTTATTTTTTATCGGATAATTATGAACGATATGGCATTTTAAAGCTATGGCCAATATGCATGCAAATGGCTTTGTCAAAACTAAGAAAAACATTTTGTTTAATATTTATTAACAATTTAAAACATTGATTTTTAATATTTTTTTATGTTCTCACTATTAATTATAGCGAAAAACTACCAAGCCATTCGGATGAAGAATTTTGTCCCCAAGAGTTAGGTATTTAAAAAAAAACGCCATTTGAACAATTGCGGGTTTTAAATGGATTTAGGTTGAGCAATGTTCGTGTAACCTACCGCCGCTATAGGGTGATTTTAAATATTTTTTTACGTAGTAACTATTAATTATAGCAAAAATTACCAAGCCATTCGGATGAAGAATTTTGTCCCCAAGAGTTTGGTATTTCAAAAAAACGCTATTTGAAAAATTGCTGGTTTTAAATGGATTTAGGATGAGCAATGTCTGCATAACCTACCGCCGCTATAGGAAGTCGCAGGTTGCTTTCTGTTTTACTAGAGCCGACCCTTAATTTAGTAATGTCAAGTGATAATAGTAGAAACATCGTACTGTTTTAGATTAACATTATAGGTCAGCTAGTAACTGTCTTGTCCGCTGGGAATAGGTTACAAAATTGGTACGTTGTTGGGACCAACTACTATTGTTGCAGCCTTTTAACACAATGTAGTTTATTCCTACTTATACAATTGGTTCACAATAAAGAACAAAAGGTTAGGCTTTAGTTTACAAGGCCATTCATTTGAAAAGGTTCCTCTAGATATTGTACTGTACAAGCAGGCCATGATTTGAAATTTCGGTATAATTTCGGATTAAAATGCCGAAGTATTGAAATCTTGTGAAAATTCTTGTGTGTCTGTCTGTCGACACGATAAATTCACTCACAGACGTCGTAGAAAACTTCTGTTGGTGTCAAAATCTTTGTAATTTTATTGTGTATAGTTGAAAAGCTTTTGAGCTTTCTAGCGTGAGTAGTAGCATGTCGGGGTCACGTTATTGGATCAAAATTACTTCAGCTTGCATTAAAATTTTTGAAAACACAGTGTGGGGAATCGCTTTATATGTTTTTGGGTATGGGAAAACCGAATTTGACAGTTAAAGAGTCGTAGCGCACCGGGGTCATGTTTTTGGGTAAAAAATTTGAAACTACAGTGTGGGGTATCGTTTTATATGTTTTTGGGTACGGGAAATCCGATTTTGTTTCCCGGAAACCCCGGTACGGTTAAAGAGTCATAGCGAACCGGGGTCACGATTTTGGGGTCAACATTTAAAAAATACAGTGGGGTGTGGGATATCGTTTTATAAGTATTTGGGTACAGGAAACCCTATTTTGACAGTTAAAGAGTCGTAGCACATCGGGGACACATGACAGCAGAGTGATGTGCGTGACAAAAAAGTCACATTTTTGAGTATTTAAAAAACACAAGCCGAAGTCTCGAAAAAGCGTTCCATCTTTTCATCTTAAAAAAAAAGTAACAAAAGAAGAAATATTTCTTTAACATAGTTTTGTAAAAACCTATGTTTTATAATTAACTGTATAACACAAACCTTTCTTTTTATTTTCTTTTTCGTCCCCCTTTCTCTCTATCATAGATGCTACAGTTTTTTTAGATTTGAATGATTCTTCAAATGTTCGCATTTGCTTAGGTACACGTGCTTGTTTTTTACACCACTCCTCCGCAGCCTGGAGCACTGCATGGAAATTCTTTGTGAATTCAAAATTCTAAAATATAGCAATTGCATTTCAGTACACATTATTTACCAAAACCAAATACATCTTGAAACTATTGTTTGATTTGTCTTAAACTACCCACAGCAACAAGTTTATTTACAATAATCGATGGTATTTTTTAAAATTAAAATTAAATCGAGTTCAGAATAATGATTTACTCACTTATAGCATGAAGAATGCTTATAACTATTGTGCTAATTAGTATAGAGTAAGTTCATTTGGTAACTTAATTTGTAAGCAAACTCTACATAAAATAAATAATCTTCCCAGTTGAGGATAAATAATAAGCAAAATTGCATTTCTTTTGGAAAACTGCCTTAGGCTATACAACTATTGTTTTAAAGGTTTCATAATCTATACTTATAAAAGCCAAATACCATTGACTCATCACAGTTTCTCTAAAACCACGAGGCCTACAAACATGAAATTTGGCACTAATACTCTTTATAGGCTCTAGACGTGCACTAAAATAGACGGGTTTCCGAAAATTCTAAATTTTAGGGGGCGGTTTTGGGGGGTCAAATTACTAAATTACGATTTATCAAAACCTACCGAACGGATTGGAATGAAATTTGGTATGTAGCATCCCCTAGGGCCATAGGTGCTCGCTAAGAAAGTTTTTCAAAAGTTCGAAATTTTAGGGGAGGTTTGGGGGGTCAAAGTTACTAAAAAAACCATCGAACGGATTGGAATGAAATTTGGTATGTAGCTTCCTCTAGGGCCCTAGGTGCTCGCTAAGAAAGAGTTTTTTTTAAAAATCGAAATTTTAGGGGAGGTTTGGGGGGGGTCAAAGTTACTAAAAATCCCCATAAGAAATACATACGGTAGTGTAATATATTTATTGATATAATATATTTTTTGTTAATATACATTTAACTTTGATTTGTCTATCCGTGCAAAGCCGGATCAGGCCAGCTAGTTTAAAAATAAAGTTATGCTAATTAAGATTACATAATACTCTACCTATATTATTTTGTATTGTTATGTTATAGGATAGGATGGTTTTTGAAAAATTAAGCATGCATATTTTTAAAAGGATGGTTGGAAATCTTTAAGTATAATCTTTAAAAGAAACCCAGTTTGACAGATTTGTATAAAGCATAAAGTGTCCAATACGAATTTTGAGGTACAAGAATGAAAATTGTCCAATAAGCTCAAATATTTTTTATTGAACTATAAAATGAGAAGGGAAAAATTTCATCAGAATAATTAATTAGAGAATAATAATATAATTGAAAGATACTTAGATAGATTAGAACAAATATCTGGGAGAAAAAAATATTATGTGTATTCTTAGGTTTAGTTTATTTGTAATATTTTAATTTTGATAGTTACTCTAATCAAAGTAATTACAATTAGTATTTTTTAGGGTATTAGTATTTTTTCAATACTGTTATTTGAACTAAAATAATTATATTACTACAGAATATTTACATAACAGGGAATAAAAACGATAAATAATTTAAATTGGTTACTCTTAGCTTAGATAAAAAATTATTGTACGTGTTTTACAGTTTTTATATTTTCCTTAAAATATTATATTCGAGGTAGTAGGCTACTATCGAACCATAAAATAGCAACAGAGTCATTCCACATCAAATCAACCACAAAACAATTATTTTGACACCTACCATCTTAGATTTTGATAAAACGTGGCATGGTTGTTCTATTCATTGGTGTAAGTAATCATGCCAAATTGTTTTTCTCTATCTCTAACGGTTTAGATTTTATAGCTTCTTAAAGGTTTTGGGTTATTGAGCTTTTTATCGCTCGGCCGCAGAAAACTAAATTTGTTTTCCGATGTAAAATAAATTATATCTAGTTACCAACCAATATAGATCAAACTTTTTTTGAGTATACATGAATATGTCGGAAATAATTTAAAAAATCTACAATGCAAGTGTTTATTTGGGACCAGGAAAAAATCTTAAAGTGTCATTTGTAGGATTTTTAAAACAAAATGCAGTGATTTCTACGATAAATGGAATTTCTCCTAATCATGGAAAAGGATAATCATGAAAATAATTTTTTGTTTTTGTTCATGTGCTCTATCACATGAAACAGTAAAATTAGTGGGTTTTTTATTTCTTTATTATTTTTTCTCACTTCAAAACAAAATTTTTTTAAAATTATTTCACTTTACTAACAATTATATAAGTAATAGGCCTATTTATCAAATAGAAATAGAAACATTAGATAGTTTTATTTTAATATTGAAGCCTGTTTAAAGTATACGCCCAGATATTACCTTATACATTGTATTAAGGTGTCTGGGGTAGCCTATATGGTTGAATACTAGCTAAATAAATATGGTTTACAATTCTTACCATTGAAACAGGTTTTGGGTAAATGACAATGGTAAATAAGTTCAAATCACTTAATTCTTAAAAACTATCAAATTAAAGATTTTGTGAAATCTGTGTGAGTTATACTCAAGTTTTAAATGGGAGTCCTCATTTGAAATTAGGTCTTTAAAAATTCTGTACCTTGAGGACCTAAGTGGTGCATTTTGGCTGGTGCTAGTGGCATACACTTAGGATGAGTAAACACAATCCACCAGAATATTATTTTATTGATCCAAGAGCCGGTCTAGAGGAGGATTACAAAGAACTGATATCGCACATGGTTTGTGTAGAAGGAACAAGAAAATATATGTTAAGGCATTGTGACAAATGTCCATCAAAAGATAACCTTGTCCACTTTTTACAGTCAAAGTTTGAAGACCATGATGATGAAGACGTTATTCAGTACAGTCAGTGGGTTTCCACAGTTCAAACTGATGTGATACAAAGTTCAATCTCTGTTAATGAATTTATTGAAACATTAATTGAAAAGCTGAACAAATTAATACCCCATTCTTATATTGCCAAATCACAAGGACCAACTTTTAAAAGTTTAAAAGAAACAGCTCCTTCAAATGTAGCTGTTCAATGGACTTCAGGGAAAATTATGCTTTCACGATACAAGAAGAAGCCCAAGGTTACCATTGGACCTCAGATCCATGCACTATTTATCCTGTAGGCCTAATCATTCAATGCAAGGATGCAACTAACAATGAACTTGATCTACCTCTTTGCATCACACATAATGACCTCAAATATGGCGGAAGTATGGTGCACGAAATCCAAAAAACTGTAACTACCTTTTTGAAACAGAACCATCCACACATTAAAGAGATTCATTACTTACTCACTAGATTGGTGTGCTGCCAGTACAAAAATAAATACAACTTTATAAATGTGTGTCAGCATGAGAAAGATTTTCAATTTAGAGCTCAGTGG
The DNA here is from genome assembly GCA_018207615.1 of Philaenus spumarius. NCBI lineage: Eukaryota > Metazoa > Arthropoda > Insecta > Hemiptera > Aphrophoridae > Philaenus > Philaenus spumarius. The sequence goes on along the minus strand of JAGFPH010000917.1, from coordinate 95,370 downwards.
TCATTTTTTGCAACCAGTCATGGCAAAACGGAATGTGACAGTGACTGAATAGGAGATTTATGTGAAACGCATAATTATTTTTTCATGATTATCCTTTTCCCTTTAGGAGATATTTCACTTGGGAGATATTCCATTTATCGTAGAACCTTGTATTTTGTTTTGAAAATCCTACAAATGATACTTTAAAAATTTTTCTGGCCCCAAATAAACACTTGGTAGCTTTGTCTATTTTTTAAATTATTCCTGACATATTGAGGTATACTCAAAAAAAGTTTCATCTATTTTGCTTGGTAACTAACAAAGATATAATTTATTTTTCATAGGAAAACAAATTTAGTTTTCTTCGGCCGAGCGATAAAAAGCTCAAGAGACTAAAACCTTTAAGAAGCTGTAAAATCTAAACTGTTAGAGATAGAGCAAAACAATTTGGCATGGTTACTAACATCAATGAATAGAACAACCATGCCAAGTTTCATCAAAATTTGAGATGGTGGGTGTCATGGTGTGGTTGAACTGACATGGAATGACCCAACATAATAATTTATATTATTATCAAACTGATAATCTTAGATTATTAGATACTGTAGGAATAATCAATAGACTAATCATACAAATTAAGTAAACAATTCCACTAATACATTTTATGCTTTGTTATACCATAGAACAATTTTTAAATAGAAATTATTTATTTGATAAAAATTAGAAATCACAAATTATAAAAAAAATTTAAACAAAGTATAAGTTTAACAATTTTATTTTCTTGCTTACCTGAAAATGCCTTGCATTCTGAAGATCTTCCTTATACTTGTCTCTAAACTCAAGATGAACATCGTCTAAAAATTTATCTACATAAGAAAGCTGTAGAATTTTTTGATATGCTACAACGAAAACCAACTCAAACTCATTGTCAAGTTTGTATTTTAGAGTTAATGAGTCATGGTCAAAACTGTTATTTCCAGTTCTTTCCTGTGAACAGGAAATATAAAAATAACAAGAAGAAATTGATGGTTGTTGATAACTTCATATATATATCTATAACTTCAACAAATGTTTCACAGAAGATTCCAATACTGTTTTGCTTGAATTTTTTAGGAAGGATAGCATATTTAAGCCAGTAGGCTAATATTAATATTTCGATGCTATGAATAGTCGGAATTTTTTAGAATAGAGTTACTTTTATATTTGGGCTAAACTTCTGGAATTGGAATGTTCAGCTGCTATGATCATGATAGATTTGCATATTATTATCAATTATAATATGAAAACATTAAGGAATAGTAAGAGAGCATTGCTACTACAGTTGAAGTCATAAGTCAGACTTCTATACTTATGACCGATTTTCAAAAGAGCTTCCCAATGCTATGACCTGCGGTGAAAGTCGCTATTCATTCGCCATTCAAATTTTGTATGACAATATATTGTCTTACGATCCTTGCTGAATAGCGAAAGTGAAAATTAAGACATTTTATCATATTCAGACTACTTATGACCTTTCTTAGTATAAAAAATGAGAATGAAAATACAGACTAATTGTAGTCTTTCTTTATATAAAAAGAGAAAAAGTAAACAAACTATCGACAAGTGCTTCGTACAGAGCACCGCGGCAAGGTCTGCATCAACAGCATATAAACTTTGCTATGCTACTCTTAAAAACATAGCAACAAAACTAACGTTTAATGTGTAATTTTTCTTTTTCTAGTGAGTAGGTTACTGGAGGCTGTTAACAAAACATTACGGAATATGGTGGTAGCCAATTAATTCAAAGTAATGGTAATTCCAATTTCTACCCTACATCTAGTGGTTGATAATTGTCTTTACTATAATCCAACTGTTTGCTGGTTGTATTCAGCTTTTGTTACAAATGAGACTGTATGACAAAACAAAATTTATATGGAGCCCATACATTCTATCAAATGTAATAACTCCTTTGATAGAATAAAATAGAACACAGAATCTCAAACTAATATGTTTATTAACTCAAACGTGTTTCAACGACAAAGTCGCCACCTTCAAACTGTTATTGCTAAAGTTATAGTTAGATTATTGTAGTTCGTGCATCACTGATGATGGCAACTCTGTCCTTGAAATGCGTTTTGAGTTAATAAACATATTAGTTGTGAGAATATGGTGCGAGTTTTATTCTATCGATATATCTTCTCATAAGTCAAGCTCAATATTTATTTATAATTCCTTAAGTCCAATGTTTAGGTGTTTTACACTTAAGTGTCTTATTACATAATTATTGAATATTATGCTGCTTTATAACCTCGTAAAGTAAAAACTAAACATTATTTCTAAGTCTAATGCAAACTTCAGAAAATATAATCTTGCACTAGGCCTAGGCCTGTTAGTAATATAGCCTACATAAATTTTAACAGTCACTGAAATTAAAACTACACTGATTTTAAATCAATAATTAAATTATTATTACCTGGAGTAATACAGTTTTTATTAAGGCATTTACTGATGGTGTAAATATTTGACTTGTACTTTGAAAACACCAAAGTACAATTCCACCTTTACTAAATATCGTAAATAAATCTAACATATTGAATTTGTTTGCACGTTTTAGCACCTATAGCGAACAGCTGTTTGCTGCATTTACGTTTTGCGTTCTGCAACCTGCAACATCACTGTACAGTATTTACAAACACGTCATCAATTGATTTTGGAGGGGACTTAGTAAAGTGCTGCTATTCCAAGTAAAGTGTCGAACTAAAGAACTGCTACGAAACGTCACATCCACTGGCAACTTTCTAGTGACCTTGAACAATGCGCCTTTGAAAATAGTTCTTAAATTTTGAATAATAAAATAATTTTATTATTCAACTCAAATTAAAATTTTAAAAAGAATTACTGTAGTTAAGTTGTTTTTTTCCTTAATCTTTTAAAAGATGTTTTGTGTTAAACTTTATAGGTTGAAAATAAATACAAAATAGTGAAATTGACATTCTTTGGCAGCCATTTCATGATAGGCCTACTCTGCTCACATGACCCTGTTGTTTGTCCCCGTGATCAAGTGCAGAGATAATATTACCAAGAGGAGATAGGCAACTCAATGTTATAAGTTGAAACTATCTTCAGCGCTTCTGGTGGAAATGTAGTGGACTAACAAACAAAGTTTTACTAAACGTAGTACGTTGTATCTATTTTAACCGGTATTGTAGTATATAATTATAATTTATAGGCCTACTATTAAATCATTACTTTTGCATATTTAAGTATTATTCTTTGGCTACTAACTGTGAAATTTATTTTGTTAAACAAAAGTTTATTAAATGACTCTAGAATAAATTGTCATTTAATAATACATTTTGTCTATAATTTAAAACACAGTAGTAATCTAAGAAAAATACTTAATTTCAAAAGTAATCACATAATATTAGGCTGTAAAAATTAAAATAATGTAATATTTATTTAAATTTATAACACTTATAAATTAACATATTATTATTTGAAAATAGCTTTGGTAAAAGTATTATTGAAATATATTTGACCACTTGTAGATAAAGAAATCTTATTTGTTAGTACACTCAAATTAAGTGGATGCACAATGGTTTTAATTAATAATGGTTTTAGACATTTTTAATCATAATTTTGTCTTTATAAAAATAAAAGAGAATGCATTATTTTTGTTGTCAGTAAAGAAAGCACTCACTAGAAGGATAGTAAACAAATAATAACATTTTTTTAGATAATATAAATTTATTAAAACATTATATCACCTAGATATATAATCAATAATATTCACATTAAATTTTCTTGAAAGGTTTATAGGAGCCGATGACGGTAGAGAACCTGTAACAAACATACCAGCCAATTAGAATTTTTTCAAACAAGGTATTACATAATGTAAAATGTTGTTAGGAGCTTAATTTAACAAAATGATAAAAAAGTAGAATGATGTGACAATTTGGCTTTGAATAAATATAAGGAACTAAGTCGCCTTCCTGAGTTGTAAATAAACCTTTAGTTTGCATTCATCAAAATTTGATAGTTAGAAAGTGCAATGTTATCTTCTAGGCTATTTAACAAATTTTGTGACTCTTACATTTCACTGTTCTTTAAAAAAAAAAAAAAAAACAGAATCTTATGTTTCAATATATACATAAAAATTAACCCCTTTTATGATTTCTCATGACTTAAAATGTTTCAATACCTTGAACGTAGTGTTTGTATCTTAATCTTGACATTGTTTATTGCCTGTATATGTCATACTTAATAATAGTTTGAATTATATATATGGCCATATTTATTTGAATTTTAGATATAGATAGCCTTGCTTTTATAAATAGTTTGACTACTTTCTTAACTAGAAAATTCTAACTACATTACAAGTGAAAAAATTATTGCAAAATAAAACTAATACAGTAAGACCTCGACAATCCGGCACCCTCGGGAATCCGGTGATGCCGGATTATCGAAAATGCCAGATTATCGAGGTCTTCCTTTAAAATGGTTTAGACAGGGAATAAACTATAAATAAACGCACATGTACTGTATATGAACAGGTAAATTACACGTTGAAACAACGTAACATTAACTACGTAGAGAAATTGCCGCTAACTAATAAATTTTAAAAGCCTAAAACAAAATCATTTTGTACATAAATATCGTGCGAGTGACTCGCTGATGTTATAGTTTTGATCATAGCACCATGCTTCAAGATGATGAAATATTTTTCCTATAATAACCTGATTAATTTTTTATAAGACATATCTAGCCTTTAAAATAATTTTAAAGGTTTAAAATAATTTTAAACAATGAGAGCACATTGTTTTGAATCGGTTCTATTTTTAAGAGAAATTTTGATTGAAATGTTTGTTTTGGACAAGTTTATTGAACAGTAGATTTTTACACACTGTTTTTAACGGATGCGGAGCCATCTGACAGTGTAGACCGGGCTTAAATCACTCAATGATTACAAAAACTGCTATTTTTAACGAGTGCAAATTTTCAAGATGATTGATGCCGAACTATCGAGGTCTTACTGTAATAATAGAAAATTCTGTCGCAAAAAATAAAATTAATCAATTCATTATAATATATACTTTCTCTTACACATTTTTAACATACAAAAACCTAAATAATTATAACTAACTTACCAAGTCGAACTGCATACATAATAGTAGATGCTACAGAGTGACTTAAAACCTGAGCTGCTTTGGCGACTTTCATTTTTTGGGTTCCTATAGGCTCCAAATGAGAATCTTTCAGCTTATGTAGCATACGGAACTCTGCTGAATATTTATCCAAATCGTATGCAGTTCTAATGTCATCTCATCTGCCAACTCCATCAAAGTCCAGACTACCTGTAATTAGTGAAAAATACAGACAATGTAAAAATTATTGATTTATATGTGCTACATTAATATTTTTTATATTAGTTCTGAAAGTAAACTTAACTCCAGTAGGGCTTCTAGCAAAATGATTTTTTGTACATGTATGTCATAAATTTTAAAATGAAATAAAATTGCAATTATTGTTAACCATGGGACTTTTTGCTCAGAAATAACAAATTATTGTATAACCATGCTTTAATTATAGTGAGTTGAACAATTTGTTTTTGTTTTTTGTTAGGCTATATTGAATTCATAAATTAGGCCATGCCTAAAGTCAAATGTAACACAATTAAATAGTAAAATGTTATAGCCTAAGGTTCTGTTGCTGGCTAATGTAAAATGCTGGCTAAATTACAGAATAAACTGTACATAAAACTATATTTCCAGCAATTTTAAAATGAAATAAACACAGAATTATAATTATTAAAATATTCAGAACAACATATTATAAATTAAAAAAAAAAAAAACATTGGGTGTGCTTAAGACCACACGTTAGAAGTGATAACTTCTATGACCGATTTATATTTTTATCAGTATTAATATAAGAGGAGAATAAGGGTAAATAATTTAAAACATTAATGACTTTGCTGACTTTGGTATTTAATATACATATAACACAAATATCATATATATATATACATACATACTATATCTCGAGCGGTGACGGTCGCGAGTTTGATGCTTTTTCCTCTCCCAATAAGAAGTGCTATGTAGTATATTCGCGTTGCGTACATACATATATATATATATATATATATATATATATATATAATACATACTATATCTCGAGTGGTAACGGTCGCGAATTCAATGCTTTTTCCCCAAGCAAAAAGTGCCCAACGCCGCTAAAGAAGTTTTCACTTCAAAAATACAGCCTATTTGAAATTAAAAAACAATCCATGTGTATATAGAAAACTTGATTGGATGAAATAAAGGCCAAGAGAAGGTGGTGACATAATTGCACCCGGGATGCTTTAACAAATTTGTTTATAATTACATAATTTTATACACATACTATACTTCAAATACTGCAATAAAATATAAGACACCACAACTTTGTCCTTACCTGAAGTAACTCTACATTTCACGTGCTTCAGCAACATATTTCTTGTAGATTTGAGCAGATGAGGAAGATCGTAAATGGTGAAGATAGGATTGCCAAGATAGATGCTGTACAGTAGTCAAGGGTGGCAATAAGGATAGAATGGCTCCGCAGTGTAACGTCTGCCTTGTCTCATCCAAAAAATCTTCATTTTTGAAATGCTGGTCACAAATATAGCCAAATGGACGTTTCGCTTCCAGATTAATGGAGTTGTTCTGAGTAAACGAAATCCATTGTTGACATCTAAAATAAAATAAAATAGTATATAGAGATATTCCGTTCAAATTTCGTTTAGTTAATACACTTTTCATACATGTTGTATATTTTTTATTTAGCGGTACGGTAGGCTATTTAATTAGCCTACCTACAATATAAATTGGGCTAATGCTTTTTCATTATTTTATTGTTAGGATATAAATTAAGTAAAACTTGTTTTTAAATCATATTTTAAGACTTAGAACTTTTAATAACTTAAGACTTTTAGAAATAGATTTGAACATTACAATTACGTACTAGAGCATTTTCTTGTGTATACATCAACTCTGCCGCAATATGGTGTACATTCGTATAGTAAATTTGAGCCTTTATTTTATACATAGCATAACCAAAAACACAATGTTTAGAACAATCAGTAGCTGTAGCTGAAACTGCTGGTTTATATTCTATAAGCCTAAATAAACAAAATTGAGTAGGCTAAATATATCTTCTCAAATTAAAACATTCTATCTCAATTAAGAGCTGAGAAAATCCAATTTAAAGGTATTGACGTTTACCAAAATTAGCGTTTTTTCCCAAACTTTGTAATTTTATATCTCAAAATATACTTGACAAAAAAATTTAAATTTTGGAAATAACCCTACTTTATGGACTAGAATAACTAGTGTACTACAACATTTCATGAAGTTCTGAAGAGGTCAGGTTAGCCTAGAGGGTCGAATAGTAAACTTGCACCCAATAATGTAACACTCAGACAACATAACCATAAATTATCCTTATCTAAAACATGTAGGTAAGTACCAACCTGGTGCTAAAATTATAGGTACATAGGCTATTTTGGCCTTATCTAAAACATGTAAGTATCAACCTGGTGCTAAAATTATAGGTAGACCTACATAGGCCCTAGGCTATTATATTTAGAGATTATCCACTGTTATGGTTATTAAAACAAGAATAAGTTTATATTAATACCTGAAGGTAGCCTAATTATTACAAGTCGTTTGAACTTACATTTAAATAATCAATTTACATTATTGTAGTAATGTGGCATTATAGGGTAGTCTAAAATGTAAAAATACTGTACTTTTTAACACAGCCTAGATTAAAATGCTAGGTCTATACAAATTAATTCCTGTGCTATTAGTATACAAATCATACTTACAGTGACCGATTTCTTTTACTTTGCAATGGGAAATTGAAAAAAGTGCTTCTTCTGTTATTAGTTTGAGCATTTAAGCACCCTTAGCACAATTTTACTCTACCCATTTCTTACAAAATCATTCCACTTTGCTAACCGTTAATTCTCAAATACTTAAAATAGCCTATTTAAAAAAAATACTTAAAATAAGTCTAGCCTAGGCCTTAGAATTTTTATTTGTCATTACACAATCTAGTTGGTAATTATAGGCCATTTGTACTTCCATTTAATACTGTTTTAACAAAGCCTAGAATAAAGGTTATAAAGATTAATTATTGTATTCAAACCATACTTACAGTGTCGGATTTCGTTTAGTTTTGTTTGGTAACGCAAAAAAATTTCTTCCTGTCTCATTAATTTGCGAATTCAAACATCCTTTCACGTAACAAACTTTAATTTTATCCATAATTCAATTATAATAAAACAGTGTCCGCTATTCTTGCATTACTTTTATTTAAAAAAATAAACGTTTTCTTATGACGTCATCCACAGTTTGTGCGATACCAACGCTTCTGGTGGAATTGTAGTGGACTAAAAATTGAAACTGTAACATGGAACACGTTTCCCTATATTAGTTATCCCACCCTGATCAAGTGTATAGGTTTCCTGGCAAATTCAAAACTTTAATACCCTGTCTTTCCATGGATATGATAGATCATTCTTTGGAAAATAGGTAAGAGATTATATTTTGATTTTAAAATAATTTGTTCTCCTATAAGGTATTCCTATCTGGGTATTGAAGTTATGCAATCTGTATTTTTATTGCTTATTGGTTGAGTAACCTATTAATTTGTAATATTTCAAATACTGACCTCTTATCTTTTGGTTCAAAAGGTCGAGTGGCATTAATTTGTATGTTAGGCCTGAAAGAAAAATTGTAACCCTGTATACATTCATATTAATAATTATGTTGTGCTATCTAATACATTTATGTTCCAAATGCTTGTCTTTTAGTTGAAGGGTTTGGAGTTTAGTCTGATCCCAAATGTAAAGGTCTATGCCTAATTGAGTTACAGATGAAGTCATAGGTCAGTTACTAGAAATTTGACAGACATAATTAATTTTTTTTTTTTTTGTAATTTAGCTTAACTAAAATATGTTTTGGTTGAAATTCCATAAATGTTTTGAGTAGATAAAAAATACAAATTTCTACAAATAAAAATTAATGTTTGATGACATCAAAAGAAGAATATTAAATGTCAAAATGAGAACTAAACTCCAAAGTTTGTACAAGTTAATACAAAGCTATCAATGGAACTAACAGTTTTTTTTGTTTTTGTATATTCAAGATTTTTGACAGCTGAATGTTGTCCAGATGTAGACCATTATAAAACATTAAGTAAACAAAACATATTTGGCATCTAGGACAGGTTAGGTAAAGGTTTTTATTGACCGTTTGTTATGTATGAATACTATTGTATTATATTTAAAGACTTAGGCTATTTAAAAAATAATAATAAGATTTGTATGTTTTAAAAGTCAAATTGAATTGTAGGCCTAGTTATCAAAGATTGTTCATACATTTAGGCCTATTTGAATTTTTGTTTCATTATCACCATACTGTTATATACTTTACTGCATGTATTCTTTGGAATTTAATATCTTTGGAAGAGTTTAGATTTGCAGTTTTTAATGTTGGATGCAAATTTACTATTCGACCCTAGGCTCACCTATGGCAACAGAAATGCAAGAATAATAAAAAAACACCTAAAAGGTTCTATTGTATTTAGTCACAGTATTCAACATTTAACAGTAGAATGTAAAACTATGTCGTTATCTGCAAAAATATTAGGTTAGGGTCGAATAGTAAAATTACGCCTAATGTTGCATTAATAATCTGGATTTTGACCATGCTTCTCGCTTATAACTGTGAAATTGTCTCTGTGCATTCCTAAATAGCAACTTTTTCAGATAAATAGCTTTTGTACATTTGAGGGAAGTGTGTTTTCAATCATTGAAGTACTAATTTATGTGTTCTACTCTGACAGTTGAACTACCACTTTATAGACATTAAATTGTTTAGGGAGAACAAATTGGAACTAAAATTATTTTGATCAGAAAAATCAAGCTTAGCAATACTAATCCGCTAAATGTTGATATTAATATTTAGAATAATAGGCCTAATATTATTAAATAGCCTAGGCCTACAATGTCCTAGTTATATCTTTTTACAAACTGTAAACATACAGTGTGGCCAGTACCATTTATTATTTCAACAATTAATATGAGCAGTTTACATAAAAACTTGAATTCATTGCATCACTTCCCAGTCTCTCATTCTGATAATAATAATTCCTTCCTTTAAGTACAAGTTCAATACTATAGCACATATTTGACTTCAGTAGGCCTATATTGATACTTATGGAAGGTCATAATGAAACATTAGCTCACTTAAATAGAGATGAGCAATCCAGTAGGCCTAACTTTTTTTGATCAGTGACTTTAGTTACAGTGGCATAGACAATAGACATGTTGACTATTTATATATAGTGGGGGGAAACTTTACTATTCGACCCTAGCCTAATATTTTTGCAGACGAGACGTTGTTTTACATTCTACTGTTAAATGTTGAATACAGGTAAACATACTGTGATTAAATAGGTTAGGGTAGAACCTTTTAGGAATTTTTTATTATTATTTTTGCATTTCTGTTGCCATAGGTTAACCTAGAGGTGAATAGTAAAATTGTGCCTACCAGTGGTGAGCCAGATGAGCAAGCATAGTATCCTAAATTAAAGTAGGCCTAATCGGACGATTGTTTCAAACAATGAAAAATATCTGCGCATGTGTAGTAGGTAGAGCAAAGTAAAACTTAACCATTCTTTGGTTGTAATCAAACTGAAAAATATTTGGACATGCGTAACATATCGATCCACCCTGTTTAGGGATGGCCACAATATATAGATGTACCGGTAATGTTCTCGATGTATTGATTTTTGTGAATATTGACAATTAATCTTTAATCCGTAAGGAATACAATATTTTAATCAGCATATTTATTTTTAAAGTAGTTAGGCCTACAGTTACACTATACGTACAAGTTACTTGTCATGCTGCAACTGTGTCTGTGCAATGTTGGCAGTCTTTTTAGGAAGCATTTTGTTGCTTAGTCCTTCTATATGTGTAATATTGTATTACTTGTTCAAAATATGTTTCTTTAACTTACGTATCAGTTGAATAGCCTACCTGTAGGCCTAAGCTGTATTTTCATACAAATATAACATGTTTTATCATATTAAATATTTACTACTTTGATGAACGACCTAGTTCTCAACATTATTTTGTTCTACTAACATTTATATAAGTAATTAGTCATATTTCGTAATACAAAATTATTAAGTAAACGTATTTTCATCACATGTTGAAGGGTTCAGATCAACACAGCTTACAACCTGACCTCTTAAGAACTTCATGAAATTTTGTACACTTATTCTAGTCCATAAAATAAGGTTATTTCCAAAATTTCAATTATTTTTGTCAAGTATATTTTGAGATATAAAATTACAAAGTTTGGAAAAAACCGCTAATTTTGGTAAACGTTAATACCATTAAATTGGATTTTCTCACCTGCTAATTTAGATAGAGACTTGAAATTTGTGCCAAATTAAGGCATGTTTAATAAGCTTTGATTTGATATGTAACACAAGTAGTTTTGTAAAATCTCCATTTTCCCCCAAAAAAATCTATTTTTCAAAATGCGATTTTCAAAAAGCTACCTTTTTAAAGATTTGAAAAAAATATATGTTGTTTATTAATGTCTTTGTTAAATAAATGCAAAATTTCATCTTAGCAATCTAAGTAGTTTTTTAGTTACAATCAAATTAGTATGAGTATGTCGTCTGGATTTTTCACATTTTCACAGCATACCACACCAGAATAAAGGTTATGACAATCCAAACTAAATTAATATTTACTGCTTGCACTCAAACAGTAGTTGATGTCACAGTTAATAGTTGGGGGGGAGATAGTTTGAGACTAAATATTCAAGCTCAAATTAGTCTGTTAATAAACTTGGTCTGGGCTCATCACAAGATGGACTCGCTTGTTTTTTATAATTCGGGCCAGGCAGCAAAGGAATTGATTGTTCTTGCTTTAATAATTAAACAATTGATTCATCACCTTATTTGAATAACCTTCTCACAAAAAAAAAAATTCTGACAACATTTGGAAACTCGCACGAGTGTGGAGGGACACATCCTATAAGGAGACAACCCATCACTCGGAAACCACAGGGTTAATCAACATCGAGTAACCCATCACATTTTATAAACTAATTTAAACTGGTGGTTTAATCTAAAAATACAATTAGATACTTAGTTATACTTCTAAGATAGTAAAATAAAGAGTTTACTTGCCATGCATTTTTCACAGTAGGCATCTATAGATTGTTTGTTTTATCATATCAATACGTACAGTTTTTGTGTGTTGGCCTATTTGAAAAATAAATCACATTATTACAATTTATTATTTATGAATTAAGAATAGGCCTAAATAGGTAAATTTAAAATATTTTGTTTTTACTTTTGCAGTGACGTAAAAGATAATGAGTTGGTACATAGAGAAATAATCTCAGCACAGACTTTAACAATAGTTGAAGAAGATGGATCTTTGGGATCTGCTGATGATCAAGGTGGTGTTGGTGAGTTAGAACATCCTCAAGGCATTTTAGACAATGGTGATGAAGAGGTAACTGCATATCAGTTCCGGTCAGGAGAAGGAGGTAATACATGAGCATCTTAAATTTGTTTGGCATTTTAATGTTGTTACAGCACCTTTGGTAGTTTGGATACCTAGACCATTGTTATCTACTTTTGATTAATAATTTTTGGTGGGCAAATTGCACTGCCTCTGATTTTTGTATCTTTTTTACCTTTAATGCTTCAAACTAAAATTTGGCCCTTATCTACATTTCCTTTTCACTGAAAATTAAGCCTTGAATTGTATATTTATTTTATAAATTTTAAAATTGTGTACATTTCATCATGACATATGTTTAGTAGGGATGGGTCGATTCTCAAATTTATCGATTCCAATGACCATAAAATTGTAAAGGGAAGTAAACATTGTTATTTAATTTTAACTGCATGGTCCTTTGACTTTAATGTTATTTTTTTAATATTGTTATCGAACTAAGAGGAACTTACATAAAACTGCTGATTTTGATTCATTACAAAATGTATATATATACATTTTTTTCACTATACTGTATAAAAAAAAGCTGTTTTCTATCTGTATAGACCTGGGTGGAAAGCCAAGGGACATAAAAATTAAGCATAATTCTCGGTTTTCTCGGTATGAATTTTTAACTGTCAAAATCGGTTTTCTCGTATCCAAAAACATATAAAACGATACCCCACACTGTATTTTCAAAATATTGACCAAAAAACGTGACCCCGAAGCTCTATGATTTTTGTCAAAATCAGGTTCCGCGTACCCAAAAACATATAAAACGATACCCCATACTGAATTTTCAAAATGTTGATCCATTAACGTGATCCCGAAGCGCTACGATTTTTTAACTGTCAAAATCAATTTTCCCATACCCAAAAACATTAAAAACGTTACCATACACAGAATTTTCTGAATGTTGACCCAATATTTTCAAAAGTTTGACCCAAATACGTAACCCCGATGCGCTACGACTTTTAAACTCTCAAAATCAGTTTTCCTGTACCCAAAAACATATAAAGCGATACCCCACACTGCATTTTCAAAATGTCGAAAATACATTTATTTTTTATAAAAAGATGTTTTGATTAAAAGTATGTTGCTTTTTCGATGTAGTATAATGAAAAGTATTGTACGTAACTCGCCCGGTAAGTTTTTTCGTGCTTGCATGAAAGTCCCGCACTCAGCTGCTTACGGAAAACCCCTATTTACCTAAAAAAAATACAGAAATTATGGTCAACCACACAAACACAATGAAGGTAACAAACAAATAACAAACTCATAATCAACCTAATAACAAACTCGTAATCAACCTCGCTTAAAATCTCATAACTTAAACAACTTATAACTTTAAACAACATTCCTACTATAACCTACTAAATGCAAATTGCGCGCACAAACGTAGTAGAGGTGTGTTGGAAGACCTGTAATCAGTATTTTGTGTTCGTTACTTTGCAGAAACACAAAGCAATCGCTACTAACGGCTCAAAGTAGCGGCTACGGCTACTTCGGCTACTCTAGTGTACTTTGGTGCAGTGTAAATTCGCGGAATACTTCGAATCCACATTTTGAGTCCAGTCCTGATAGCGTATTCGCAGTAGCCCCGGTAGCCGTGGAGTTGGAATGAAATGGAATGTAACGAGGAAATATAAACCCGGCAATCGCCGGGCAAGATCTGCGGCCATGGCAATTGCGTACACGAACGTATTTGCAGAGATCGGTGGTGGCCGAGCCCGGAATCGGAATCGACTTTCACGGAATGGACTCAATGCCGAGAATCGGTGGAATCGACTTTTGGAATCGAGAATCGACCCATCCCTAATGTTTAGTCTTAACATCTTATTTTCTATATCAGAACATGTTTTTGAATAAATAAAAAGTAGTATGCTACAGAATAAATAAAAGCTTATGTTTTGAACCCTTTGGGTGCCGCAGTGATAATTATCATCAACATTTTTTTGTGCGAGAAGTACCACAGTGACCACATTTCTGTGCGAAAAATGGAGAAATGTGGATGATTGTGGATGGTTTGTTATTTAATATACTTGTTAAAATAATATAAACAAAATTTTAAGGTTCAAAAATTTTCTTAGTCAAAAATATTTAAGTTTAAAAACAATGTAGGCCTAAGATAAGAATTTATTTAATTATTGCTGTTTGTTATATATACTTTAATTTACTTCTATTTAAAATCACTTATTTAATTAACTTATAAATTTTGGGTTCGATTACTGTGGAAGTACATGGAACCATGAATTGAGGATATCAATGAAAATCAGACACACATGATGGTGTGTTTAATTAATTAAACATATTTATTATCATACTTATATAACAAGACAGTCACATAAAAAAAATTAACCATAAGTTATTGAACTTATGTAAATTTAAACCAAATAAAATAAATGTTCAATTAAATAAAATGCATAAAAATTAAGAATGTTTCAAAATTTAAGAAAAACAACAAAAATTTAATTATAAACAAGTAATCAATTACTAAAAAATAAAATTAGTAAAAATTTAGATAATACAAACAATCAATAATTAAGCTTTAAAGTACTCCCTACCTAGGTTTATAAGTCCAATTGTTTCATTGGTACGTCATACAACAGTTCACTAGTTCGACAGTCGATGTTAAAAGTTAGTAGTTCTTTTCGATGCGATAGTTCACTTATAAAAACCTCAATGTTTTAATTATTACATTGTTAATCAAGATTCACAGTTCTTTTTAAATATCTCATAGAATAGTTTATCAATCGTAACTTGTCTGTAATAACAACACTTATCAATCGTCGTTGAATAGTTCACGTAGGACTGTAAATCGGTGCTTGACCATATCAAAAACTTTAAAACTTTCTCAAAGAAATTGTTGGTACTTTACCAAATTAATCTCACATGTAAATGATTATGAATCTTGTAAAAGTATGATGCCAACATAACATTAAGAATTCCAAATAATATGTGCATGTGCAACGAACTTCTGCAATTAACTAACTAGACTCGCCACTCACATCATTCTTCTTCCGAGTCCAGACTCTGTACATCTTGCTTCTCCCGAGTCCTGTACTTACAAGGACATGCACCCAATTTTACATAGTCTTGTTGCCAACTCGCATAATAACCGTTATCAAGGCACATGGCTAGCGTTGGCAAATTGCATAGCAATCGTTGTCAAGGCACATGGATACCGTTGTCAACATTCATAGTGACTATCACATATTCTCTATTAAAACTGCACACTTTATTGTCATTTTTATTTAAAAAAAATGTACATTTAAAATTATTTTACTATGTCTGCATATTAGAAAATATTTCATATTCGTTGAACTTAATACCTACTAAGGGCTCTGCCCTTGACCGCTTTGCTTGCAACCCCTTGCGGTGACATATGGTGATGCTAGCAAACCACAAATTCCCTAATTTTGTTCATAATTTTTACATTTTTTCAATTTTTTAATAGTAATTTTTACGGAAATGATGATTGATAAGGACAGAGGCACTGGGATCTAAGTTGGGTGGTGGGGGTAGACATAGATTGAAATAT
>JAGFPH010000917.1:66544-79289 GCA_018207615.1 Philaenus spumarius | reverse complement strand
CACTGGGATCTAAGTTGGGTGGTGGGGGTAGACATAGATTGAAATATCCCCAACATTTGTCCACAAAATCCTTAATTTTGTATATAATTTTTACAATATTTTAACAGGAATTTTTAATATTTTCGGAATAAAAAGTAGCCTAAAATATTCTCTGAATAGTCCTCTACATGTTAATGAAAGTTTTGTCAAAATCTGTTCAGTCATTACGGAGATTAGCCTGGTTAAACAAACAAATAGATAGACAGACAGACAAAAAATATATAAATGTGGGTTTAGGTTTGGATAATGTGGGAATAATCATATGAGCTTAGAAAAAAGCTTATATTTTGAAATCACTGACAGACACTTCAATTTTATTTACATGTGTAGATTATTGTCTGCTTTTATGAAATCCTTTTGTATGATACATCTTTTGTATGTCCCACGAGCTTGCACATGCTAAAAGATTTGAAAATATTTCTTACTAAGCTGTAAAAAAAGATTATTTAATAAATTTAGTTTGTGTCATTATCGTTTTCTTACATTATCTACTTTTCCTGGTACAGTAAATACCTTCACAGTCATCATTTTCTCATGACTTTTCTGGGTAATTTGTATCCTAGAGTAAGGCATTATTATTTGTTAGTGATTTTAATAATTGTGAAAACAGATATGTTTTATTTGACTATACTAAAATATTTTAGAAAAAAATATTGAGTTGTATTAAATGTTCCAAAAAAGAACGTTATATTGCTTTAAATATTTCATTTGTTTAAGCTTTAAATGCTTGTTTTGTTATAATCAATGAATGAACTAATTTATCGTTTGTTTGTTTCAGTAACATACAGAGTAGTGTCTGTACAACCCTCAGAGAATGTCGATTCCATTCCACAAATCGTGTCAACAAATACAAACAATTTTTCTAATTCTAGTAACCAAGCAAGCGGTGTACAAGCACTTTTAGCCAGCCCTATTAATGGTTAGTGCTATTCTAGTTGTTACAAAATAGTTTAGTGTGTAGGCCTGTTTGTGCATGTACAGTAGACTGAATAGTACTTAGTTGCAAGAGTGTATCAGGGAACTTATCTGTATAAATTACTCTAAATGAGCATTACTTTCAGACAAGAAATGGAGAAATGATTGTAGTGGTGTAGATAAATTCATGATGTAAAAGTTTAATTTATTTTAAATAGTCACTTTTAATAGTATATTTCATTACTAGTACCGAAAGTGGCACTTTCCGGTGCGCGCCCAAGTTTCACGTACGAGGCGAAGCCGAGTACGGGAATAATTGGAGCAAGTGCCGGAAAATCACTTTCGGTACAAGTTATGAACGGTACTTTTCATCACGACGCAAAAATACACACAATGCTGAAGAAGAAACCTCAGTAAAATGCAAACTATTATATTTCTCAATTAACATTTTTTTATAATAACAAATTTACTATAATAAGCCTACATAACAACGTAACAATTAGAAGTTCAAGGTTATGTTTATTGTGCAGTTGGTATTGTTGGTGACATTCACTCCTTCATTTAGAAGTTTTTTCTGGAGTTCTTGCATAGTTGATACGTTTGTGGTAGACATGTTTGTATTATTTATAATTTTTACTTTTTTTGGAGGACTTTCTTCATCTGATGACCTGTTTACTTGTGAATTTTGAAACAGTTTTTTCGACATATTTCGACATATTAGACATATTTCGAGAGATTTTAAACATGCGCTATAATAACAACACAGCAAAACTCATTTATACCTATTCCTGTTTTCGGTTTACATTATTGAACAATAAGAACAGCTGATATAAATTGTAAGAATAAACGGCAAAGCGACGTCAGAGCGCGTAGCGGGCAAATGGAAAACTAATTGAGAGCAAGGGAAAACAAATTTAGAGCAAGGGAAAATCAGCTGATCGTTTTTCCCTTGCTCTAAATTAGAGCTTGGGAAATGATCATTTTCGTTGCTACCAGCTGACATCGAAAGTAGCTACTTTCGGTACGGAGTGATGAAAATATTTTTACATATGGTTAAATGTTAAACTGGAACAGTTAAAGAAGATGGTTTTAACCCGTTAAGTGACAGTAAACTGAGACATTCATAATTAAAAAAAAAAAAAAAAATTAAAATACATCCCAATAGGTTATAATAATTATAATCTAAAATAAAATTGTTTAAAATTTACCCTCTTGTATTTTTTTTTTTTTTTTTTTGGGAAATTATTATTCTAGTGAACCATAAGCTATTTAAATCTTTTTTTTTAATTTTTAGTGTGTTTCATTGGGATATATACATAACTATTTACAATTATGGTAGAAATGTTTAAAAGTAATCCTTCGACATTCGCGGTCTTGGTATTCGCAATTTTGATTATTCGCTGTCGCTAAAAAAAGAAAAAAATACTGTTTAAATATCAATAAAGTACATGCAAAATTCGTAAATTATTATAGTGTAGCACTGTAATTATTATTGTACGAATTTAATAACATTGTATAAATATCACGTCGGCGAAACACTCGCAAATACAACAAAACATACAAGATGGGATTTCCCTACAACCCATCTCTGCGTGAATACAAGCTGGACTTGTGCAAATAAAGGTCAATGGCATACTGTGATTTAGTTGAAGACTTCAATTTAGTGTACAGCAAGTCAAATTAATTTTAAAGAATAAATTAAAATTACAGTAAAACATTTTGAAAGAAATTAAGTTTTTACTACGTTTTATCACTCGTAACCAACATTTTCGCTACTGACGACGAACGATAGTTTGATGCCTTGACATGACTAAGTTCTAAAAATAGACAAACCCAGTCAATGAACGAGCAAGTAGGGATAGGTAAAGGTACCATTATGAGAGCACTGACCTTGAGGGGAGAGTGAGATGACAAACAACGCTCCAATAACTTATAAAAATATCAACTGTATTCTACACTCCAACACAACTCAGCTCAAATACTAAACCTTTCAAGGACTTTTTTTTTTACCGCGTAAAAGCGAAATCGCATAAAGTCTTACAGCGTATAACAACGACTGCCTATATCATATGTAAATATTACTATAGGTATTAGTATATAATGTTTTAAAATTTTCTATATGTCAAGAAAAGAAGAAATTTCTATGATTTATGAGTTACTATGATTTATTTTGCAGGCCAATTTTATGTAATCGGTTCACCACCAGAAGTGTTTAGTCAGGTCAACCAAGCGAATAACAGGAGCTTAATACCACGAACTGGATTTAAAATTGAGCAAACAATGAGGTCACCGTCAGTTAGGCCTGTGAGTATTGTTGTTTCTTTCATTGTAAAACAGTTTAACTTGGTTTTAATGGCCTCGGTTTATGCATCAACTCAGACATGGCACTATTTTATTTAGGTCCGGTCAAATCGTTATCTTTGACGTTATTATAAACCCCTGTTTTAGCGTCAATAAATATTTTAACCACTCTGTTGTAACGTCAAATCTACAAAATATCAATGTCAAACTTTGAATTCAGTTTTCTCAGAACTCGAAAATGTGTCAGAACTCCCCCTTTCCTTTGATGTCAGGCCGCCTATTCTCTCCCTCCTAAGAATCAAAATGCAATATAAACAAACTAAGTATTTTTTCAACACGTAAAATGTAATCTCCGACGGGTCCCATGAAAGTCAGTAGAGGGGCAGGGGGTTCCACTGTAGCATCACTGCTAACTCTCCCACTCCTCCTAAGGAACAATTCACACGCTATGCGGTGTCAGTTGTGTGCTGTGTGTAACTAAATCCATGACCTTGCTGTGAAAGTGATCGGACAATTCAAAAGCGTGGGATAAACCACTCAATTGTACAGACATTTACTTAGTTGTGATCAGACAGTTGCCCTCTCCCCCATAGTAATATTGACACTTTAAAATTGTTGTGTGTTTTTTAATACAGTAAGTTAATGTTTTAATACGTACTGTAATTTTAGAGTTTTTTAGCTCCAATTAGCTCAAACTATCGGGACCCTACTGTATATTAAAAGAAAAGTCTAGTATTTTTCTATTTAATGAGCGTCATGAATAATGTTACCAATAATAGTAATACTGTTAGTTGTCCTTTCACTCAAGATAACAAAAATATGATTTCCTGTTGGTACATTTTTATAACATCACTCGGACATAGCGTCAACATTCGTTCGGTCCCTTCGTTAACGCTATAACCAGGTTCAACTGTATATATTTAAATTAAAATAAATGAGAGTCTAAAGTATTTTAGATAAAGAACTGTTTGTCACTCAGTTGTCCATCTGTCTGTGTGTCACAGTCAGTTTTGTCTAAACATAGTCATAAAGCATGCTAACTCGCTTAAATTCCAATTAATTCAAAAAATTGTTAACTATGAATTTTAGAGAGTCAAGGTTGAAAGGGCTTTATGTGAGGATATTAAAACTAATTTGTTGTATGTGGGATGCATATAATATATTTCCAAAAATTTCTATATACCTCACTTCTATTTTCTTTTTTAATTTGTGGTTTCTGATAAAATTGTGAAAAATATTTTTTCCATTCATGCGGTGTACTGTTTTGTCACCTCTATTTTCTATTCCTATAAACCAGTTTATAGTTTTTTCTTTGTCTTGATTATCTTTATTATTAATACACTACATGGAAACTTTGCAATCGATAAGGCTTTTTTGTTTTAAGATTTACCCCCATATATTTTACATTAAAACACACGTCTGTGAGTGCAGATATGCAAACTGGATTTAGATTTTTAATTCAGGCAATATAACTCGAAAAAAGCGTGAAAAACTGCTTTGACTATTTGTTTTAATTTCAAATTCAAAAGCCCAGCTGTTCTGTTTGTTTTATATGAAAATTAAAGCCCATCTGGTTTTAAAGAAATACATTGTAATGAAAAACAGCTGAGTATGATATGTAAACAAATATTTTAAGGTTGTGTATAGGTTTTTATTTTGTATTTAAAAAATAAAATTACTATAAAGCTTGTTAAAGCTTGTTTCAATATTAATAGAGGCATTTGCCCCTACAAGCCACTAGTTTTTATTTGTAGATGGTTGTCTAGGAGCAGAGACTAAAGATTCCAAAGCGCTCTTGCAGTCTAATTCTCATTATTCTGTCATAAAGTAAAGACGCTAAGAAAAAAAATATGTTTAAGTAAGCCTACACTGTTCAAGTTTTGCTAGTATAAAATTCAGTTTTGAAAATAAATTAGCCTATAAGTTCAATTTGAATTTTTAAACTTCTCTCAACTAGAGTATATAAACTTCCAAATTAGTAAAATATTTCAATACTAAATAGGCCTAGTTCATTTTGATAAGTTGCGCTCGAACCAAAATCAAGTTTTGAAACATCGGGTGTTCTGTACCGTTACAAATAAATCCTATCTTTTTCCTTACAAGCACATGTTGTTAAAGAAAAATAAGTTGTTTGAAATATTTTTACAGAGAGACGACCGTCGAAGAGCAACTCACAATGAAGTGGAGCGTAGAAGGAGAGACAAGATAAACAACTGGATTATGAAACTGAGTAAAATTATTCCTGAATGTTCGCAAGATTCGTCGAAAGGAAGTTTTGAAACACAAGTTAGTACTTTCAACTATTGCCAGATACAAATCATGTGATATTATGATGCGGATCAAACATTTCAATTTCGGAGTATTTTAATGACAAACCTTTGGTTTGTAAATATAACAGTATTTGGGTATTTAATACAAGCTTTCATATCCAGTCTAATGTGGTGCTGCTTATTTCAGATTTAAAAAATCCAAATAGTACCAATAATCATAGATGAATCACCACTATGCGATAAGCCTTGTACAGGCATTGTAACTGTATTTTTGCCAGTGTAGTTCCCGCATATAAATCTCCTGTAAAAATACCACTTCTCACTTTGAGTCACTCAACGTGTTTTTCCCAACTCCCGTTTTAGTTGTTACTTTATTCACAGACTCTCCAGCGTCCAGTCTCTTAATTGCACACACTGTTTCTTCCATTATTACAACTAATTTTTGTTGTTGCCATATTTATATTGTAGAATACACTGTAAAATATGGTAATGTACGAGGGTTGATCAATAAATCCTTAAAAAAAAGATACAAAACAAAGTATTTTGGATAATTTAAAAAAAAAATTAACATAATCTCTTTTTAGTTCTATACACTTTTGTAAGCGTTTTTTCAACCTTCTTAACCCGTCCAAAAAGTAAGATTTTGGAAGGTCCTCAAAATAAGCATTTGTTTGGGAGATGACTTCTTCGTTCGTCACGAACCGTTGTCCACCAAACCATTTTTTCAAGTTTGGAAATAAGAAAAAGTCACTGGGGGCCAAATTTGGCAAAACTGTGGATGTTGTAACAATTTTATCGTTATAATTACCTTGTATTAGTTGTCTTCAGTCCGTAATTGTAGAATATAGCTACAGCGCTGTTTCGCCGAACACTGTAGGCTTCGTCAGGCTTGTACTAACACATACACGAACACATAACTGTAGCTAATAACAATAACAGACAGACAGAGCTCAAATTACGCAGAACACTTAATTAATGAGAACCATAATTACACCAACATAAACACAGATTTACAAATTTTGCACAAAGCCAATGAAGGGACTACAATGGAAATATTGGAAGAATTTCAGATATATAAAGAGTACAAAAATAATTCAGATAACATGTTGAACGACAAGTTGAACTTCTCTTCCAACCCTATATACGACATAATCGCCAAAGTCAAGCAAATATAACAAAACAAATAGATCCACCATTCGTTCAAACTTTCAACTTAATTAATTATCAGAACATACTGATAACCTATGTCCACATCTAGTGTCCTACCTGCAGCTGGACATGAACGACGTAATAATGTGGCCACAAACATTTTTATTAAATTTATATGACGAGATTTACTGCGATTTTGTGTGTGTTAGAGTGTTCGTGTATGTGTTAGTACAAGCCTGACGAAGCCGATAGTGTTCGGTGAAACAGCGCTGTAGCTAAATTCTACAATTACCGACTGAAGACAACTAATACAAGGTAATTATAACGATATAATAAACAGTCCAAGGCAACACAATAAATTCTATATAACAATTTTAACTTCAATTCCACGATTTTAGCCATTGAACCTGCACAGGTATGAAGCCGTGCATTGTCTTGTTAAAAGAATACTTTTTTCTTTTTCAAATGATAGCGTTAAGTTTTTATTTCTTCACTCATCCGGTACAATATCGATTCATAATACTCTCTAGTTATTGTTTTTCCTTTTTCAAAGTAATTAATGTAAATAATTCCTCTGCTTTTACTTTGGACTGGTTTTGATTAATTTTAATATTTGTTATATTTATGTTTTTTAATTTGTTTTTCAGAGTAAAGGTGGTATCCTATCTAAAGCATGCGAGTACATTATGGAGCTGCGAACAGCAAATCAACGTTTAGCGGAATATTCAAAAGAGAATGAACAGCTCGCATCTGATATGGACCTATTAGGCAGACAAATTGAAGAGCTGAGAATGGAAAATGACCAACTAAGAGCGCAGTTAGCTGAAAATGGGATCAGTCCGTGTTTAGATCCTTTGTCTATAACATAGTTTCTGGTTATATTGGGATGACCTAGATTAAGTAAATGGGCTACGTTTAAAAACATTGTAATAAGAGTTAAACACTTTGTAAATTAGTTTATTTTGCTTTTTTTAAAGTTCAGTGGACCTACACTTGCACACATATAGCATTTAAGTCTGTTTACAATTTAGATATAGTCAGTGCAATAAAATTACTGCATACATTGTAACTTTCTATGCAGGATCTGCGTAAAATGCGTCATGATTTTGTTATTTGTTCATAAAATTGTATGTAGTCTGATTTTATAAAATGAACTTGGAGTTATTTTCAAGTGATACAGTTTAGTATTTTTTGAATAGTTTATTCTGTAGTAACAGTTGTTTTGAGTTTTTAGAAATTGATAAATAATGTTGTCTTTCAACAACTGATTAATTACTCTTACGGCTTCATTGCACTGTCTGGAAGTATAATTAAATAATGCAAGAGGCAGAGTGGTACAAGATGGCTACATCATAAATATATAGGTTGGTCAGGGGGCACTAAAGTACTGCATATAAGATGTCTATATTATTGACTTTGTTTTGTGTTACATAACCTACTCAAACACAGAAATCTAGATTTTTGTCGTTGGTATTTTAATCAATCGACAAAGCATTAAAATGTGTAACTTCACCATTTTTATTTTTTATCTAAGGAGACTACTTAATAAATTAGTTTTGGAACCATTTTTATAATTTGATGGAATGCAAATTGTAACCGCCTGAGTGGACTGCCCATTTGTATTATAGACCCAGATTATGGAAGTAAAGCAAATATAGACGTTTATAGGTCTTGGCAGAGTTGAGAGATGACCTAGAAACTTGCAAGCGAGGAGTTGTGAGAAGTAAGAAACCTGGGTTTATCACCACATCTAAACTTTATTACTCATGATACTGTCAACACTTTTCCCAATAGAAAGGTCGTTGTAGGTTTTAAAGATGGGTAATTGTTTTTGTTTTTTTACTCTAAGTTGTTTATTCTAATAAAACGTTATCGTTCCTTCAATATTATAACAGCTATAGATTGTGTGTTTCCAGTGATAGACAAGGAGTTTTGTTTTAGTTCTGTAAAGTTGAGGAAGTTTGCATACATTTACATATCAAGCTCTTTTAGTTTCACACAGATCCAACTTGAATGTGGGATAGTGCTGCACGGATGGAATTCATGCTATGAATAATCTTGATGCCAAATCTGTCTTTTAAATCAATATCAAAAACAAACGAAGAGAATCTGAAAAACCATACTTCTGATTTTAAAATTCTAAAAAACAAAACAAATATGACAGACTAACAAAATGGCGTTCTTTAGCTGTTTCAGATATAACAAAATTATACCTATATAAGTCCTTTATAGGCAAAAAGCTAGTGATTTACTTCAACCTAATAAGCAGAGGTATTGTGACCTAGCACTGTAACATGCGGTGCAGACGGCATGTTCCCTAGTGTGTTTTGTTTTTTGGAGAAAGAAATATTGTTAAAAGAGTGTAGGCTTGTTATAAAACAGTAGATTATTTAAAAAATATGTAAACAAACTTTGCACCTTTTTAGATGAAGCTTTAGTGAATCTATCTCCAAAAATCAGAGACTGTTCCTGATTCGAAACCGGATGAAGGCCGTGGATGTTTGTTTAGGTTTGATTTCAGGCCATGTTAGCCTGTCTACTTTTCAACTTAAAACCACAACAAAAAGTAAATAAAGTTAGAAATTATTATCAGTTTCTTGATATATTTTGGAAACTTATCATTTGAACACGTCCGATAAAATTGTAGTTAAAATTGTACTGTTAAGATTTTTAGATAACTAACTCAATGAAGTACCCAATAAAGTTTCCCCTAAAAAGGTTTTAAAGTTCTTTTTAGTTGTTGTTTTTAAAATACTAAAAGCTCCTCCCCTTTAACATATCACCTTCACAGGTAGTAAAACATAGAAGCAACAAGCCTGAGGCAAACTGATATAGTTCAGGAAACAATGATTTTGTTTTATGCGAGTGTATTAGAAGTAAGATCAACAATGAGTGGAAAAAATAAATCTTTGCTCAACTTGAGTACACTGCAAAATATAGAGGGTTAGTTCGATATTTATACATTATGTTAAACAAATCCTTAACGTAAGGTGATGACGGCCACCTTGGTTTTGCTTTTAAACAAAACACATTTTGAGTAATGAGTGAAAATTGTAAAAAAATTAAAATGTTATCTGTATGTAATATGAAACTGTAAATGGTATTGTTTAAAAACTTGATCAAAATATGAATCGAAATTGCTTTCTTCACAAATGTTAGTTGCTATTTCTAAGTGGGTGTTTTTGCGTACATTTGGTAAATTCAAAGAAAAAATAATGATACTCTAAAGTATATTATGTAGACTACTTTGAAGATTATTGTTTTGTGCTAATTTCTAAAGGAAACACAAATAGAATAGTTTTGCTCTCAAACAACTTGCAAATAAATATGAGTAATGTGAATCTTAAATGATTTTAAATTAGCAGTGTTACATGTTTTATCTGTAAATTTAATTTATGTGCATGATAATATGTACATATTTTTAAAATGCAAATTTACCACTAAGTCATTTGTTTTGAAGTTATTTAAATAACACCAAATGTGGCATTTAATCAATTTCATTGTTTTGAAAAAATATCCAGCCCATCTATTCGGTATTAAAATTATTATAGAAACGTAGATAAAAATGTGGAACAAAACATCAAAAGCTGTATGACTTGATAGATGATTTAATATTGTGAAACCCACTTTCACAAGTAAGCTATTTATTTAAATTTTTATATTTTAATTTTAAACTAGAGTATGTACATTAATAATTAAGTTTTGCAATAGTTGAGTGTTAATTTAATATTTTCAAAGCGCATAATCACTTTTTATAATGTAAGCTATTCTCAGTTGGTCTTTTTACTTCAGAATTTTGCAAGTTTTATATTTTGTTTATTGATTGAAAAATATGCTCTTTTGAAAGAAAAAATATAAAATTTTAGCAATGAGTGAGGTGTCCCCAAAAAGTAACTTATATTTTAGAATACAAATTAATTTAAAAAATTTTCAACATAGTAGCCATTTAAGTTGAGGCATTTGTCCTAACAATTTACAAGTTTTGGTATTCTGTATTTATAAAACTCTGTCTGATATTTCAGCAAATCATTGATTCACTCCTTGTGGTCATGAAAGCACTGCAATGCATGCCTATATGATAATCGTTTGTTGCCAAGCCAGGACGAATAGAGGATTATTTATTGTTCTCCTACCAGCCAAAAATTAGTGCAACCATTTTTAATATAAAGAATATCCGAGAGCTCAGCATTTCCCATCGCTAGTTTTGTGTTTTGAGGAAATTTATGTGAGATCTCTGTATTCACTAATATTGTGATTGACTTTGCCCACAAAATCCGTCAGCCACAATGCTTGGCTGTCTATCTACTTCATCATGCATGTGGTGCGGAACATTTTTAAACATAAAAACTCACTGTCTCGCTCAACCTGCAGATTTTTGCTTCACAGCTTGCAGAATATTCAGAACACTTTAAAAAATCTTTCGAGACAAAAGACAATCCTCTACCTCCTAAAGCTGGATGCTTAGTAGCACTTGCTCCTTCCTCCACTATACTGAAACATAAGTTACTTTCTTCATTTCCCTTGTGAAAATATTTAAAAAATAATACATCTAGCCTATAAAATTATTAGTAAATCATTAACTACTGACACAGACTTTGTGAAGTGCATTCATAGACGCATTTACTAGAGATCACTCAAAGTAAATTTAATCTTTTGCAAAGGTGCACTCTTCTCATGTACTTATATCAAAATAAAATTGAATAAAAGATTTACATGACCAAACTATTAGCCACCAGTCCAGTGATGGTGTAGTAATATGATTAAAAACTGCAGTCACCCATATGAGCCTTCAAATGTTTCCTTTGTCTAGCTCCAGATGTCTTGGTATATGGTTGTAGCTGTAATAAATAATGTACAGTATTTCTGAAAAGATTTGTTGTTGTAAATGTATAAAGGGAATAACTATAGAATAACTGATAAACTTTTCATATTAAAATAGTAACTTTAATATTAGTGACTTTTTACATTCATTATATTATATTAGTATTACAAAAATAAAACTGATTGCCTGAAAATAATGATTTTTACAATTGTTTCGCTCTATCTATTCTAGAATTCAACAAAATATATTAAATGTAAACCAAAAATGTGTTAAATCTTTTTAAATTGTTTAGTTTGTATTAAAAAATTGAATAATTGACTGTGTATGTTTGAACATTATTAATTGTAATGGTTTATGTACTGAATTTTATTTTAGTTTTAAACCAAAGAAATAAAGAAACACATTGCTGTGTTATATTGTTAGTACATGTGTGTTTATACTTTGTTTTGTACAATTAGAATTTAAAAATACTATTCTTTACCTTTTCCTGGTGATGTATTTCCATTATAAAGTTACGTGTAAATATAAATTATTGTTTTTCTGAATTAATAAATAAATGGGCAAAACAAAATGTTAACCAATCAATATAATAAAACTTAGACATAATGTATGTATAGCTTCCTGGATCTGTTGAATGATAATATTAATATTATAATTAATAGTTAATATATTTATATATATATTCATAGTTAATGTATTTATATATAATATTATAATAGTATTAATATCAATGTTGATATTAATTATAATATTAATATTATTATTAACTATTAATATTGGTATTAACATTAATATTGATAGTTAATATTATAATAAAACCCGTAAGCAGCACTGCCGCATTACTATAGCCGAATTTTCTTATCAGGGAAAACTAGTATTATATAATGAGAGATTCCTATGCATTTTGTTCCTTGTTGCGGAAATTGTTCCAGATATATCTTTGCACAGAATTATAGTAAATTTAATTGTCTTTCGAATGATATAGCTGACAAATTGCACTTGGGTTTATGAGTGGGAGAAATTGCATAATTACCTTACATTGATAATACAAAAAACATTTATCAGGAGATTTCTATCAGTTTTGTTCTTTGTTCCGGGGACTGTACCTGAACTACCTTTGCACAGGATTGTATTAAATTTAATTACCTTTCGAACGATATAGCTCAAAAAGTGCACACTGACTTATGAGTGGGAGTAATGGTGCAAAAACCTGACATTTATAATGAAAAAATCATTTATCGGGAGTTTC
>JAGFPH010000917.1:46674-63297 GCA_018207615.1 Philaenus spumarius | reverse complement strand
TGTATATTTTATAAAAGGTGGTATGATGAAAAGTACTGTTCATAACTCGTCCGAAAGTGCTATACCGATGCTTGATTGAATTCAAGTACTTGGCTTCGCCTCGTACTCGAAACTCGATCGTGCACCGGTAACGGCCATTTTCCGGACTTGTGACGAAATATACTATATAACGATTTTACCCAGGAAGCAGTGAACAAACACCTTACTACCAGATTGGCTGTAAGACAATTTCAAACCAGTAGAAAGTGATTCATTTGTTCCTAACTGCACTTCTACCCTCTCAATAAATGGTGTTACTCTCACTATTCCAGTGCCTTTGAATTCAAACTATTTCATGAAACACTACAAATGATGTTCCAGAACGTCACCACTCCTTTTGTAATATTCTAGAACATCATTGTTGTTTAAGTGCAATTTGCTGTACTTATATACTCCTTAAATGGTTAATATTTTAAAATAGGCAAACAGTTTTAATACAGTAACTGCAGTCGAGTGTCCATACTGTTTTACAACAGCTGAAAAGCTGCCTGCATGTATGAAATAATAATGTTAGTAGAATGTGTTTGTAACTCGGATCGTAAAACTTGCTTTGCGAGTTTGCACCTTGACTTGCAGCCTCGGATGATAGACTGCTTCGCTTTCCTGGATTTGAACCGGCTACTCTCTGGTATTTTATGTTTTGGGAGAACCAGACGGTCTATAAGGTTGTGTAAAAAAAAAGTGTACACAATAATTTCTATTTATTTGTTTAGATAAAATCCCAAAACAATTTCATTCTAGTACGAAAAAGCTCAAAAATATTTAGACTACTTCTGGTGAAAAAAGTGCTTCCGGTTGTTGGTTTTTTTTGCTAACGAACTCGTCTGATCGACTTAGAAAACCAACGTATTTACCAAATCTGGCGTTAGAGTGCGAGTACATATGAGGAGGTGGCGTTCAAAAAAGGATTTGTCACATCAAGGTTAATTTTCACAAATGCCAAAAAACTGTTACGGTTATATTAACTATTGTTAAGGAGCGAAATTAGTTTAGTTGAAACTCAATTTCATCCCAGACCTTATTTATTGATCAATAATGGCTAAAAAATTTATATATTTCTTTATGTTTTATTAAATATTTCTTGATTGGCAGCTGTGGACAACTTGTTTTAAATGACCTCAAGTAGGACTTGTTCTTTTTTGATTGGGCTATTCTAAGGTGATAATGATAGCAAATGA
This sequence comes from Philaenus spumarius, assembly GCA_018207615.1. Taxonomy (NCBI): domain Eukaryota; kingdom Metazoa; phylum Arthropoda; class Insecta; order Hemiptera; family Aphrophoridae; genus Philaenus; species Philaenus spumarius. The sequence goes on along the minus strand of JAGFPH010000917.1, from coordinate 62,080 downwards.
AAACACAATATGCCCATTATTTTTGTAAAACTCTTTATTTTACGATTAGTTTAAGAGAAAACTTTTTGAAAATATTATTTATATTCTAGAAAGCTTGTAAGCTTTACTGATAAAAGGTAAAAAACGCAAATTTAAATACGAGGGTCGTCCAGAAAGTAAAGAATGAATGCGCATCGTGCGCGGCGCCGATCCCCCATTACTGCGATTACGTGTGTGGCCGCTTGCCCCTTCCTTTCTCTTCAGTGTGAGGTGAGTCTCGTTGCTGTGTGGTCACGCTACTTGTTTTCGCAGCGTTTTAATATTACGGTGCTAATCGAAAATCCCGCCAAATGTGAAGTACGGAGTGTAATCCGCTTTTTGAATTTATAGGCAAATTAAAGCTGTCTATGGTGAAGATGCGATGAATGAATCATCAGTAAGAAAGTGGTGTATCATGTTTAACCAAGGAAGAACTAACATGCATGATGAAGATCGGAGCGGGAGGCCATCACTAGTCACGGATGAACTGAAGCAAAAAGTTGAAGAAACAATTCAGGAAAATCGACGTTTCGCTTTGACGACTTTACATGACTCTTTTCCACAAATTTCACGATCACTCCTACATGAGATAGTGACAGATCATCTTGGTTACAAGAAAGTGTGTACTCGGTGGGTGCCTAAGATTTTGACGGACGACCATAAGGCGAAACGCATGGGGGCAGCCCTTGAATTTTTGACTTAATATGACAAAGATGGAGACCAATTTCTTGATCGTATTGTTACGGGAGATGAAACATGGGTTTCGTATAAGACTCCAGAAAACAAGCGTCAGTCAATGGAGTGGCTCACACAAATTCGCCCTCAAAACCCAAAAAGGAAAAACCATTGTTGCAGACTCGCAAAGTCATGGCAATGGTTTTTTGGGACCGAAAGGGATTAATCCATGTGGATTTCGTGCAACAATAAACTCAGAATCCTACTGTGAGACTCTTCAACAACTTCGTCGCGCCATCCAAAACAAGAGGCGAGGAATGCTGTCGGCTAAAGTTTTTTTCATTCAAGACAATGCCTGGCCTCATGCCTCAGCACGAACGCGGCAAGAGCTCCAAAGTCTGAAGAGGGAAATCTTTAGTCATCCTCCCTACAGCCCTGACCTCGCACCTAGTGATTTTCATCTGTTTCCAAAGTTGAAGCAATTTTTGGGTGGAAAACAGTTTGGAAATGACGATGAACTTAAAGAAGCAGTGATAATATGGCTCAAATCTTTCGCGGCTGATGAGTATAACATCGGAATAGAGAAACTGGTCCCACGTTACAACAATAAGTGTCTCGACAACAATGGGGATTACATAGAAAAGTAGAATAAGGTACTGTGGCTGTGTAAATAGTTTGGTGTTGATATCTTTTGTTTTTATTTAACCATGCTAAAACGTTCTTTACTTTCTGGACGACCCTCGTATAAAAATTATAATTGAGAGAAAAAGTTTTGACTTATAAAGCCTCGGCTACGATACGAGCGGTGAGCGGCGGGCGGCAGTAGCAGGTGCAAGCGGCGCACGAAAATTATCTAACTGATGGAGTTTCCTTGTTAAACACGGTTGGGTGGCTACGATACAAGCGGCGGATGTGCGTTGGCTAACGCTCGCCGCTCATGATCAAATCAGTTAGATAATTTTTCGACTGCCGCTCGACGCTCATGGGTTTCTTTACTTTCAACAAACATATGACATTGGTTAAAAAGGCAAAATTAAGTATTTTTGATACGTATATGTTCATGGCATACTAACGATCACTTATATACAAAATTTCAAGAAAATCCGACGGTAAACAAAAAAGATGCTAATTTTTGCGAGTATACTTTCGGAATTTTGTATTCGGTTCAAGGAATTATTTATTCTTTAAACACTATGAATTATGAAATAAACAACACCAATGGATTAAAACTTTCTGTTATGGTACTACTTATCATTGTTATTTTCACAGGAAGCATATATTTTAAAATTATTCCCTCCCCGGGTTATACCTGAATTTCTGTTAAAGTCCAAATTTCAAGAAAATCCGACGGTGAACAAAAAGATACTAATTTTTGCGAGTATACTTTCGGAATTTTGTATTCGGTTCAAGGGTTTATTTATTCTTTAAACACCATGAATTATGGATTAAACAACACCAATGGATTAAAACTTTCTGTTATGGGACTACTTACGATTGTTATTTTCACAGGAAACATATATTTTAAAATTACTCCTTATAATTTTGGAATTTATCATTCTGTTCAAGAATTTATTTATTTTTTAAACCTCATAAAGGATTTAAACTTTCTATTGTGGGACTGTTTAACATTGTTATTTTCACAGGAAGTATATATTTTTAAAATACTCTCTACCAGGGTCACACCTGAATTTATGTTAAAATCCAAATTTCACGAAAATCCGACTGTAAACAAAAAAAATTCTAAATTGTGCGGTTATAATTTTGGAATTTATCATTCTGTTCAAGAATTTATTTATTTTTTAAACCTCATAAAGGATTTAAACTTTCTATTGTGGGACTGTTTAACATTGTTATTTTCACAGGAAGTATATATTTTTAAAATACTCTCTACCCGGGTTACGCCTGAATTTCTGGACAAAAGTAAATATCACTTAAGTCTATGGTTAAAGATATAGTAATCCTATATTGTGATTTTCCTATAAATACTGGTCTCTCACTAAGTATTTCCGTCAGCACTAGCTCCTCGTGTGACGACATCTCGTTGACTGTGGGAATATTGCCGCTTGTAACGTAGCCACATCCGCCGCTCAGGAATTTTGCTAGTAGAGCTCGCCGCCCACCGCCCGTATCGTAGCCGAGGCTTAACACTTGGCTTGGGGAGTTGGATGACCCATATGGCAAAAATTCTTTTTATCTTATTATGATGTATATATAGGTCTTTAGATTTAATTTAAATCCAATTTCATGTAAATATGTTGAGCAGAACATTTTATATATGCTTTTTTGTACTTCAATGCAACAAACAGTACTGTGTTAAGATAAAACAAATTGCTTTCAAAATAAAGTATTAAAGTTTAAACTGCGTTTCCCTAAAGTCTTGTTTTTTTCTACAAAGGAACATTTTTCTCGGAAACCGTAAGAGATATTTCAGATAATTTTTTGGTTACTATTTTATTGTAGGCTAGTAATACCCATAACTGAAAGCTACAAATTTTGTACTTGTTCGTAATGGTAAACAAACCATTTTAATGAATTTAAGTTAAAAATGTAATTAAAACAAAAACTTATAATTCCACGTGTAATTCATCATCTAAAATAATGTGTTAAATAGCGTTTATATTATAGACCCCCCGGAAATTTTCTCCACATAATTGCAACCACCAAGTCAATAACTCACCAGCCGCTACTGCTACACTGTAGGCTATAATATAATGGAGAATACACATAACCCTTAGATATGCACATGAAAGTGTTAGGTTTTGATTGTATCGCTCATTTATTAAATAAACTTGGTCTAATTTTTCTTATTTGAATAGAAGGGGTTGTTAGGAATAGTTATAAAAGAAGAAAAACAAACTATTAGGGACAAACACAAATGTTTTGAATCTTCTACAATTTTATTTTTGAGTCTTGCCAACCATGGTTTTGCCAGGACGGCATTGACGAGGCAGCTTATACAGACTGAAGAATTTTTGAAAAACAAGAGTGTTTTTAGACGATTTGGTCTATTCTAGTCCCAAGACAGTACACTGGGGTGAAATTTATCAAAAAATTGCCGCAATATCTGACACTAATTAAATCCTAGTTAGAAATATAGTTCATTAATCTGGCATGGTATCTGACCTAAGAGAGGGGGTCAGTGATTCAAAAGACATCCATGGTGAGAGCGGAAGGCTCTGCTCTGCAGCTAGTCCAAGTAAGTATTTATAGCCCAAATATAATTAATAATCTACATTGCTCAGTTTTAAAATCTGCAAGGAAATTATAGTAACCAAAGAAGTTGTCACTTCTAAAAAAAACAAAGGCATGCATAAAATGTGAATCTCAATTTGATAAGTAGTTTTTGTAGTTCAATTGTTTCAAACCAATAACCACATAATTTCCTTCTGAATAAATAATAATAGTGAAGATTAACACAGATTTATGGCAACAATATAATAATTCTTTTTTTTAGTGCCAGCTGGTAGAATTCTGGTAGAATTTAAAGGATATATAATTGCAATCTGGTGTAATAAAAAGGACAGGTAGTTGAAATCTGGTGTAATTTTAAAGGATAGGTAATTAAAATCTGGTAGAATTAAAAAGGATAGGTAGTTAAAATCTGATGTAATTTAAAACTGGAGGAACTTAGAAGGATAGATAATTTATGGTACCACTATAATAAAAATACAACTAAAGGTATTATGAACACCTTTATCTCTATTTCTGCTACATTTTTTATTTTCTACATTTTTAATTCATTTACATAGTTTAATTTATCATCTCTGTAAACTACATAAAGATATTTTGTAGTAATTATATAACAAGAAACAATTTTATCATTTTGGTAGGAATGTTTGTTTTTACAAGTTTAAATGTGCATTTGATTTACCAGTAAAACAAATAACAATAGTTTCTATTCTAATCTAAATGAAGCAATATGGTACATGGGATCCGTTTCAGAAAGGATACCAAATAACAATCCAGATTGCACGCCAAACGAACATGCCGATGAAATTACCGATCATTACAATTTACAACATTTATGAATACAGTTATCAAACACTCATTAATATATTATATTTATCTATTTATTGTATTTAATCAGTTTAAAGCACTGTACATAATTTTAAAACATTATACACTTTATCAAACCAACATAAAAATAAAAACATTTAAAAATATCTTACAAATGTAATAATTTATAAAGAAGTTTTGCAAAAATAAAGACAAAATCAGTAAGTACCTAATTTAAGAAAATGGCAAACTGGAATTTTCAGTTAGATCTTGCACAAATAGAAAATCACAGTAGATGCAGGTAACACAAAATTGTTATTGCTTTCAATTTGAGTAAATATTGGACAAAAATACAATAACAATACAAATTAATGAGATATATAACACCACAATTTCATAGCGTACAGGAATGTTCAATGAAAATAAGTGTTTCATTTTGTATGTGTGCGTTTAAAAAATGAAAAAATCAATAACCAAAAATTAAAACCAAGAAGAAAAAATACTGATTAACTATATATAGTTACATATATAACTATATATATATATATAAAACATAAAAGCAAAGATGGAAATGGATGATTATATAATAAAGTAAAACATATTTCTAAAAATGTGAACTAACCCAAAACCTAGTATAAGCCAATAAGAGTGACTCTTTAATACTGTGATGCCGACTATACATTTTCTTTTTTACTGATCCTGTTAAAAATCGAGCCATTTTTAATGTACTCAAAATAAACTCTACGCTTGCCGTATATTACGACTCTAATACTTAAATAAATTAAAATATGTAGAGCAAGGAGAAAATTTTAAAATAAAATAAAAATTTTCCCAAAAAGTTACACAGTGGAATGCTAGTCAATGAAAAAATGATGAACGACAAAAGCCCCGTTCCGGTTAAGATTTGACAAATAGGATATATATACTCTTATAATACAAGCTTTCTAGATTAACTTATTTGACTAACCAACTAAACCCCGTCACCAGTCAAACACAGTTTATAAAATATGTTCATTTTTTTTTTTATAAATACTATTGTCAAATCGTTACAGGACTGGGAAAAGAGGTATGGATGAAGAAAGAATGGACGAGTATTTAGAATTGAACATAGACTTCTTAATCTTCCAGATTTCTAAAGGCTTGTTGAATGTCTTCGTAAAGTTGTTCAAAGTCCGCTTTGATCTTGGCCTCTCCTTCTTTTTCTGGATCCTGGACAAAAAATGTCAAGTTTCAATCTAAGGAGAAAAGTTTAGTGCAAGAGGATGCTAAGACCTAAAATATTTTCTTTAAATGATAAAGTAAAGGTGAATTGTTAAATACAATATAAGGCGGGATATTATAAGAAATGGTAAATAGATCGAAATTGGAGGAAGGTAAGTAGCGAGGAAAACAGATCGAGACATGGTAAAGAAAATCATCGGTATTAGTGCAACAATGGAAGGAGATGCTGGAGAAAAAGTAGGTAGTGTGTAAAAATCCCAGAAAAAATCCAAATCCACAACAGCAAAATAAATATTTAAAGTCACCTAAACTAAATTTCCTTGGAATACTCGTTACACATCACTGTTTCTGCTCAACGATAATAGATCCAACCCATATTTAATAAATAAAATTTTAAACATAAAATACAAAGCTCATGTAAACTTAAGATTTTTTTTTGGTGGGGATTAAAACAGAGGTTTAAGAGACATTTTCCTTCAATTTCAGTTTGTAGTTCAATATGCTTTCTTTCCTAGAAACAGGAACTAAGTAATGTGATTGGATTATTATTTGAGATTAACATTAAGGCATAGATATTATAATGAAATTACCTTCAAAATTGTATTACATAGATATTACTTTAACACAGGGTGGTAAAAAGGTAGCAGGTTAGTAACTAATCCAATCGGAAAATTAAATTAAAAACTCAAGAATGGTTAAATACATTCTTATGCGGCTTTTGCATCTTCAGGAAAATGTCACATAGGTTTTTGTATTTTACCGACAAAAATAATCACAGTTTTTGAATGCAAGACACTATTTTGAAATTTTGTTTGAACCGATCACAGATTAAAGGGTGAAACATAGGTTAAGCTTAGTTGGAAATTATATATATATTTTTTTAACAGTAGCTAAACATAAAAATTCAATTTATTTACTTACTGTAAAATGTGATTTAAAAGATAGATATGCGATTTTTGGCAAATTATATTTTGGTAATTTCTTAAAATATAGTTACCAATACAAACCCTTATCATAGGTTTAAATCTCCAAGCCAAAAGTTAAAAACATTCTTTTATATATTAAAATACCTGTTATTTATGTAAGCGTAAACAAGCATGATATTTCTTATCTTAAGACAAAAAAAAAAAAACAAACAGGCAGTCCTGGGACTGCCGTCAGAAGTGAAAACATTTTAGCTTCATATAATATAGTTAACTTTATTTTCGAGTTATTATGAAGTATTTTTAATCAATGTATTAATGTTGTAATAGGATCTTAAATAATTGTAATTATTATATAATAATTATTATTGTAATCTTAATAATTATCAAATATTATAATGTATTATAACATACATTAGTTCTAGAATTCATATTTAATAAAATCAACTTCACAAGAAATTATAATGATTGAAGTTGTAAACATAACCTCAAACTATAATATACACTGGGTTTACAGATGATGGGTGAAATCAGCTGTTATATTAAATGTTACTCGTACATACATTCGCTTTTAATTGTTGGTGACGGTGACGTCCCTCGAGTTCAATGATTTTTCCTCACGCAAAAAAGTGCCCAATGCGCCTAAAGAAGTTTTCACTTCAAAAAAAACTTTACAGTACATGCAGAAAGATTACTATCTAGTTCAGATTCAAGTAGGCCTAATCTACTTTGCTGAACAGAGCAAACAAATAAATCCGGTAGTTTGGGACAGCTGCAACGAGTGGGTGTCTTTGTTCAGATTGGATTTGGAGTTCTAGCTAAAAGCTGTTCATTTATTACAGTAATATAATTGTGCGTGTTCTAACTATATATGCAAAAATATAGATCGCACATTATAAATAGTTTTAAAGTTTTTATATATAATTCAAGCTATTAACATGGAATTATATTCGTTAAACTTACAATTTTCTAATAACTTTAATTAATCTATTCATGCTGCCCACACATAACGCCATCATAGCTCAGAAGTTACGTCGCTACCAACAAAAGGTCAGATTGTAGTTTCGTAGGTTTGTTCGAGTGCACAAGGAGAACATTTTTCTTTTTCTTAAACTATTATACAAACAATACTAAATTACTTATGTTATTTTTGTTAAATTGTAAAATTTTGTTTTGTTTGAGTCCTTGTAATAATGTAAATTAATTTGATTTTGTTTAAATTAGGAAAAGGTAAAGTTCATTTAAATCATTATTGTAAAGGAGCTTCTATTAATTACATACTTTTATTTTAGTAAAGTTATATGTTTTATATAGTTTGAAATCATTGGAATTATAAACATTAGTGAATACATCATTGATTCAATGTTAATTAATTCCATATATTATTCCTAGTGACGTGGTTAGGGTGCTAAGCTCACTAATTAAAAAAATTAATTTTCATCACTCCGTACCGAAAGTAGCTACTTTCGATGTCAGCTGGTAGCAACGAAAACGATCGTTTCCCAAGCTCTAATTTAGAGCAAGGGAAAAACGATCAGCTGATTTTCCCTTGCTCTAAATTTGTTTTCCCTTGCTCTCAATTAGTTTTCCATTTGCCCGCTACGCGCTCTGACGTCGCTTTGCCGTTTATTCTTACAATTTATATCAGCTGTTCAATACCAACTGCACAATAAACATAACCTTGAACTTCTAATTGTTACGTTGTTATGTAGGCTTATTATAGTAAATTTGTTATTATAAAAAAATGTTAATTGAGCAATATAATAGTTTGCATTTTACTGAGGTTTCTTCTTCAGCATTGTGTGTATTTTTGCGTCGTGATGAAAAGTACCGTTCATAACTTGTACCGAAAGTGATTTTCCGGCACTTGCTCCAATTATTCCCGTACTCGGCTTCGCCTCGTACGTGAAACTTGGGCGCGCACCGGAAAGTGCCACTTTCGGTACTAGTAATGAAATATACTATTTCTATTGCTTCCACTGCTTGCCTTAGCATCTTAATTTGTGTTATTCACACGCCTAACGTCTGTTACAAAATTTAAAGAACTCATAAAGAAAAAAGTTAAAAACGTAAAGATGTCATTTCATTTATTTTAATTATCAACTGTAATTAAGTCAATTTAACTCAGTACAGGATTAATTCAAACAGAACAAAACATAAATGAATTCAGTTCAATTTATGTTCTTGTTTGAAGGGAGCTGTTTAATAAAAAAAAAACAAATATTTTTATCATAAACTTTTAAGTTAAGTTTCTATTTGAGTTTAGTTCTCCATTTGAAGGAAAGTGTACCTTAAGATAGTGCTTTATATTCAAATTGTCTGTTTCATTCGTAAAACAAACTTGATTATAAAACCTCTCCTAACATAATAAATGATTACAATAATCAAACTTATAATTTTTAAACTACAAATTGATTTTTCTGAAGTTCTTTTTACCTTGTTGGAAACAAATATCATGAAAATTTACAAGTTAACATTAGCCACAAATCTGTGAGATGTGAGCGATTTTAAAGGATAGTCCCAGTAAATCATGGTCTACCCAAAAGTGGTAGTATTATCGTGAATTACCCTAACCTCTATGTAGGTGTTCTCATTACCAAAAAATACTAGATAAAACTAACCAACAGTGAGAAAAGTTATTGTGAGTACTATCAATAGAAAGGAATTCACAATATTTAAAGTAAATACTCTCATGCACAAAACTAACCTTGAATTTCATGGATGAGAGCTGGTATAGAATGCTTCCCATACTGTCCTTGATTACGTTCCACGTGATTTTGTTTTCACTTTGTGCTGTGGATTCTACTGCGTGCCGAGACATATCAAAGAATGCAATCATGTTCCTCAGCATGCCAACAGTCTTGTAAAATGGGCAGAACCGATCGTAAGATGAATAACTGTAACACAAGAAATTAATTTAAAACACCGAATCCTAAATGTTATTGAAGTATTAACGGTCATACAATAACCTATACTATAGAAAGTTTTAAAATTTTTATAATTTTATTGAACTACTTATGCTTATAATTACTTAGCCCTAGAATGGACGAGCAAAAAAAGTTATGTAATTGGACGGGCTGGGCCTGAAAGACCCAAAAATTGCTTTCTTTAAAATTACACAAACATGCTAAGAATTTTTAAATTTTGATTGGGGTTGATTATACTTACTATATACAAGAATGATATTAAGAGAAAAATATTAAGAATTACTTAAAATAATAAAAAATTTTTTTGGCATATTAGTTAGTTGTGCCAAAAAAGTCATGTTAGCGTATGGGCTGGGTCTGACAGGCCCACAAGATATTTAAACGCGTGACAACCAATGACTGACAGTTGAGTTGACAAACATGAGAAACCAGCGCATTCTGTAGACTCTTTTAGGAAGGTACACAGAGAAATGGTGGTCTGCAACGAGTATGACCTTGAATTTAACCTAATACAGTAGAACCCCTCTTAACCGGTCTGGTCGGGCCCGAGACCCTGGCCGGTTAATCCGAGGTTCCCATAAAAAAAAAAAAGATTTTTGTTCAAAAATAACCTACATATTTCATAAATAAACAAGCATCAACAAATTAAAAATTTTAAACTTACATAAACTATGAAAACTGAATTTACATATACTCTATAAAAAAACCAGTTATTTTTTCTGTTCTTTAACATTTAAAGATTTTTACCAACAGATTTAAAGCCAAGTCTCTCCATTTTCGTACGTTAATCACGTCTAATGTCATTGAATCTTTTTGCTGCTCAAAATATTACGCAATATGTTACACATATTACATATTTTGCTCCCACGAAATTCAGTACAGATTCCGACAAAGCAACAGACGAAGAAAAAGAAAGAACGGACGCCGCTTTGTCAATTGATTCTAAGAAAAAATACAGTTGCTTCGGAAGCAAGAGGGGAATCAAACTTACGCTCCCCCTCCCCTGTTCTGTCTGTGCACAACACTAACACATTGCACACCTAAAGTTGAGTCACCCAAAATCACCTAAAGTAGCTTTATTTTCCAGGAAATGTCCGTCAAACAATCAATGTTTAAGACTTCGGCCAGTTACAGTAATATAATCTATAAGAGAAAAAACTGTTGTTCCATGGGATAGGCCAATTAATCCGAGGACCCAATCCGAGGCCGGTTAAGAGGGGTTCTACTGTATAAAATTCTGGGCTTCACTGACCCAGCCCATCCGTTCTAGGGTTAATGTGACTGGCATGTTACCTTTTTGTAAAAATGTTTTTTATTGCTGATGCTGGCTAAACTGTTAAACATAAACTAGCTAAAATCAAAATTACATTACAATTAAATTAGAAAAAAAGTTTATACTGTTTACAAGTAGATAAGACATTGAATGAAGATTTGGTTTTTAAATTATTTATGTAACCTTTTATCCATATACCAGAAAACCAAAGCTGCTTTTCGTATAATTTAAGAATAATGGATGTTTATACTTTTATCAAACCACTAGCTGGCCCGACCTGGCTTTGCACGGATAGACAAATCAAAGTTAAATGTATATTAACAAAAAATATATTGTATCAATATTACTCTATGTATTTCTTATGGGGATTTTTAGTAACGTTGACCCCCCCCAAACCTCCCTAACATTTAGATCTTTTTAAAAACTCTTTCTTAGCGAGCACCTAGGGCCCTAGAGGAAGCTACATAATAAATTTCATTCCAATCCGTTCGGTGTTTCTTTTTAGTAACTTTAACCCCCCAAACTCCCCTAAAATTTCGAATTTTTTAAAACCCTTTCTTAGCGAGCACCTATGACCCTAGGGGAAGCTACATACATACCAAATTTCATTCCAATCCGTTCGATGGTTTTAGAGAAATCATGATTTTGTAACTTTGACCCCCCAAACCCCCCTAAAATTTCGAATTTTTTGAAACCCTTTCTTAGTGAGCATCTATGGCCCTAGATGAAGCTACATAACAAATTTCATTCCAATCCGTTCGGTAGGTTTTGATAAATCGTGATTTAGTAACTTTGACCCCCCCCAAATTTTGAATTTTCGGAAACCCTTTCTTACTGGGCGTCTAGAGCCTATAAAGAGTATTAGTGCCAAATTTCATGTTTGTAGGCCTCGTGGTTTTGGAGAAACTGTGATGAGTCAATGGTATTTGGCTTTTATAGGTATAGATTACTATTTAAAACAAATATTTACAATAGATAAACAAATTTCCTTGTTTAACAAAAAATATAATACTTTTTTAAAGTAAATTTAAAAAAATAACCACGAATTTTTAAAAAGCAAAATTTTTTTGTTATTGTCTCTAATTCCCTAGATTAATTACTAACAACTATCATAATATAATAAATTTCATAATATTTTGATAGGCTAATCTTCAGTGCAGGAGACAATAATTATTATAATACAAAGCTGCTTTTTTTATAATTTAAGAATAATGGATGTTTATACTTTTATTAAACCACTACTATTTAAAACAAATATTTACAATAGATAAACTAATTTCCTTGTTTAACAAAAAATATAATGTTTTTTGTAAAGTTAATAAAAAAATAACCCCGAATTGTTAAAAAGCTAAATTTCTTCGTTATTGTCTCTAATTCCCTAGATTAATTACTAACAACTATCATAATATAATAAATTTCATAATATTTTGATAGGCTAATCTTCAGTGCTGGAGAGAATGATTATTATAATACAACCTGTTGTATCTGGCCCAATCAGGGGCCAGGTGAATTGAATAAAGAAAAATCCAGGCACAAAACACAGCCAAATAGGTATTGAACGATAAGAAAAGCCTAATGCATGTATTACAGCTGTGTTTCTGCTAAAAATATGTACTTTCCACACGGACATCTCTTATAAAATGTTTGTTTTTATAAATGTATCTACTTTATTTACTGTGTACAGTACAATACTACAAATAAATACTACTGTTTATAATACTACAAATTTTTAATTAAACACAACAATAATTTTGGTATCTTTTAGATATAAAAAACTTAAGTTATTAAAAGAAATAGATTATTATTTTTATTATGAACTACAGTACTTTTAATAAATTCATGAGTTCACTATGTAAGATTTAAAAATCACTTGTAGAAACCCATACACAAACAGTAGCGGATGGACCCAAGGTCAAACGTGAACTAAAATTACCCATACTGTTGACAGAGTGACTACAAACAGTCCTCGTCAATAGTCAATTACGTGGAGCAAAAATACCAGCCCTAGTAACTTTTTATAATTAATGTAACAATTTTTTACCATTGATATCAACCGTTTGTTTTAGAGGGTTCAGATTTAAAGGATCATAATGACAGGTTGTTTTTTGCCAATAATTAATTTGACCTAGGATGTTTTGCTTATTACTCAGTTTATTTCTAATTTCTTGTCTATCCTTTGACATGCAATGAAATTAAAGATATCGTCTAGTTTTTAAGAGCTAAACATTGCGTCAATTGTTATGTTTTGGCCAAATGAATAGTTTTTATGTAATTTAACATTAATTATATTTTAAATAGTTGTCACCATTAAGTAAAAATCATATGATTTTAAAAATTACAATAATGGTATAAAATGTTCTAGAAAATTTAGTATTGATATTTTAAATTTTTCTGGAGTTTATATATATTGTTATTGAAGAAAACCAAAAACTGCAAAAAGACGGAAAACTAAGCCTTTTCAGACATATGCTTCATCCACATTTTTTCCACTGAAATACATACTCAAAGTTTCTCACTTTCTTGACAAATTACCTGTCTACAAAAATTGAAGTATAAATATATCTTACCTGTTTTGTTGAAGGAAATCGTCTTTCAGAAGCTTAGCTACCTCGAGAGTAATCTTGTCCGACTCGGCCAAAGAGGCTTTACCGACCAACTGTACAATTTCTGACAAATCTTCTTCTTCTTGAAGGATTTCCTTTACCTTTGTCCTTAGAGGTACAAATTCGGCAAAGTTCTTGTCATAAAAGTCGTCCAATGCTCGCATGTATTTACTGTAAACAGAGAACAAAATTACAGTTTACCCATGATTAAACCTTTCTTAGGCTAACTGTTAAGAAAAATATACCAGTATAATAGATATTATTATATTGTGCAAAGTCAGATAAAATATAAAATTATATAAATGTATAAAATGTAAAAAAAAGAGAAAATAATAATACATTAAGTTATGTTTTATTACATTTTAAAATATCTGATTCCCATTTACCTGTACGAGATGAGCCAGTTGATAGAGGGGAAATGTTTCCTCTGCGCGAGTTTCTTGTCCAAACCCCAAAACACTTGTACAATACCCAGAGTAGCGGACGTTACAGGATCTGAGAAATCACCACCAGGTGGAGACACAGCTCCTACAATACTGACGGAACCTTCTCTGTCTGGATTACCTAAGCACTTGACTCTTCCGGCACGTTCATAAAAGGAAGCCAGACGTGCACCAAGGTACGCTGGGTAACCACTATATGTTAAAGATAATAAAAAGTATTTGTTAATGTACTAATAAATGATACACACAACTAGTAGTAGTATATAAAATGGACAGATCATAAGATTACTTTAAATAAAAAATAAATACAATCCACATCCTAACTTATTATAATATTTACTCAAAATTTAATATATAATGAAATTACTTATTTAACTTTATTTTCATCAAGCCTATGTATATTTCATTACTATCCCTATCATCTATTCTAACCTCATTACAATTTTCCTTAAACACATTTTCCAGTGTTAAATCAATCTTAATTTATTGTTAACTCACTAAAATTACTCTTAGGCTTATCTAAATGAACAAGGCCTATACCTATTTTAAAATTCTCTAAAGTTTAATTTTGATCTTGGGATATTATAGTTCTACACAAGCAAAGAAAGTAGGCTACTATTATAAGGAAAATGGATTAGTCCTGATCTATTACTTCTACAATTCCTCAACCTAATACAAAATTATCCATTGTCATATTAAATAAATTATCTCTTTAGGATCTTAGGTCCATTCACCCATTTCTTATGTATAGCATTGAACTTCAATACGACAGCTGTTAAGTGTTTTAATAATTGCTTTTTATATAAGTACTTTTGTTCTTTAATTCTAATTAACATATGTTACATTCTACAACAACATAATTGGTTCTAATGTTTAGACTGTAAGACAAAACAAAACCAATTTACTGTAAGTATAAATTCAGTAAAATATACTTATTACAATCACATACTGAACATAATAAAACATACTGAAAACATAATAATTTTAAAACTATTTCACAATACACTCACCTGTCGGCAGGCATTTCAGCTAAACGACCGGAGATTTCTCTCAAAGCTTCAGCCCAACGTGATGTAGAGTCAGCCATCATGGACACGTTGTAACCCATGTCACGGAAATATTCAGAGAGTGTGATTCCTAACAAACAAGGCAATCAACTTTATTAATTTGTTCAAACAAATATGAGTGCAAAATAAGGCATTGCGTGCTTCGCACGCCAACCTCTGTGTTTAGAGTATTTTCAATACACAGTGCATTGCACGCGAACCCCTGTATTGGGAGTATTTTCAATACACAGTGCATTGCACGACAACCCCTGTGTTGGGAC
>JAGFPH010000917.1:9002-38436 GCA_018207615.1 Philaenus spumarius | reverse complement strand
TTAAAACACATTAGCGCACTAAGAATTTGAGAAAAACAATCGGAACTAAAATAAGTGATAGAAATAGACATGTACCAACAATGAAATAATAAGTAAGAAATAACATCACAGATTATAAAATGAATCTTACTTCAAACAATGCACAGTGAATAAAAAAGAAAAGAGATTGGATTTGATATTTCGGCAAATTAATAAAAGCCATTCCAAGACTAAGAACCTGAACAACAAACAACATGCAGTATATGTCCAGCACTCTTCTAAACATAACAGAATGTAACTGGGTTTTCACAGTTTTACAAAATTTAATTTTTTTATTATTAATTATTTAGACGTAGGGATAACTAAATGAAAAATAAAATATTAAAATATATACTTTTTTAAACCACCCCAACTTAATGGGTAAACTCTAAATGAGATTGCATACTAAGTGGAAAACAATTCTCAACCTGTTTTTTAATTATCACGTTTTCCTCGTACCAATTTTGTTTGAGGTGGTTTCAAATGTCTTATGCAAATACATTTATGACCTACATTTTGGTTTTGCCGAAAAAGTTTATATATTTTATTTGTTTTGTCAAGACTTTTAAAATTATATAATCCAATCAAGTAAAAGTCCCTATTTTAAATTATTATATTCATGAGCATAATGAAATGCTATTATCCACATATGAGTTTAGACAGATTAAAGTTCCATGTTTCTCACTATACTGACTTTTTTCTTCAATAATTTGGACCTGTTATACTTTGAACTGTTTTTATAAGTATGTATCACACTAAATGGACAAAGTGAGGAACATTTAACAACTCTGAAAATGCAAAGCTGGTTTACCATTATCATTTATTGTAATTTGCCTACTTACGTCAACAGTGTAGTTGCCAGGGGGTGCCATGTATGTTACAGTTCCCTTAGCTCGGGGAGGTAAAATCATCTTGTGTTTTACTAAAGTGTTCTCGTGTACGATAGCGTAAATATCACCTCCAGTAATATGGCTGCCCATTTTAATATTAAGAGGGTTAAATTCCCAAGCTGCCGTTCTGGAAAGAGCTGGCATGTTGACACCTTTGGGGATATAAATACTCTGAGACAGTTCGTTAATATCCTTTAGAGGTCTCTGAATACCGTCAAAAATACTTCCAAGAATACCGGGTCCAAGTTCGACTGATAATGGTTTTCCAGTCCTTAATACGGGATCACCAACAGTTACACCAGATGTTTCTTCGTATACCTGCAAACAAAACAAACCATTATAAAACATGAACGAAGAAATGCAACTCATTTTTATTAGTTACGGTGTTCATGGAGTGATAACTATGAGTTTACCTGAATTGTTGCCATGTCCCCTTCTAGCCTAATGATTTCTCCGACCAACTCAAAGTAACCGACACGCACTAACTCGTACATAGCTGATCCAGACATTCTTTCTGCAGTAACCACTAAAAACCACAACAACAATTATTATACAATTTTCAAAGATATTGAAGATTTAATAATAGTATGGAATATAATAAAAACTGTAAAATATTTATAGTTGAACAATTAAACTATCAACAATAAGTTGGTTACTTTGCACAGTGTATATATGAGGATATTTTATAATATTAGTTAAAGTATATTTTAAATTAAATGGAGGGAGGCGATGATAACCACCTAGATTTTTCGCCTTTAAAAAAAAAAAACAAAAACAAAAATAATAAATTAAATGGTTTATGACTTTATAGTTCTTGAAGTAAGTCAATTCAATTCAAGCATTATTTTAAAAAAAAGTAAGATAATTAACACTTCAGCACTCACCCCTGCGGCAATTAGCCCCCTCTCACATTCTTCTGTATTTTTTTATTTGCAAGGCCTGAGGGACAAATTTATCCTCCCTCAGATATTCCTTTTATTGTGTTTGTCCCCGACACACCCGTCATTTCTTGAAATGTCGGGGGATTGATCTATGAAGTGCTCAGTGGGACGAGCAATTTGCTAACGGGTGTGCCCTGGTGTAGTTGGTTTAGAGTAGTAGAGAACCAGACTCTGGAATCTCAGGCTGAATTTAACAAGGCCAAGCGGTCTGATAACCCTGGAGACTGGGAAGATTCAGGCAAAAGCAACGTAACTATAGAAAAGAAGTTTGGAGAGCATTTAGATCCAAATGGAGAACCTTTTGCAATGGCATTGAGACCATCTCCGAACTCTCAAGACTTCAAAAAGTACTCGTCAGAAACCCGGCAGGAAAGCTCGGTCTCCTCAGGCTTCCACCAGGGAAAATGACGCAGACGGAAGGGAATATTATGAGGTATCTATTAACAACCCATTTCCCAAGATCTGCTGAAACTGTTTCATTGAGGGAAGAAAACATCTCTGATGAGGCAGGAAAAGTTGACAGGGAATAGTAACTGGTAACAGGGTCAAAGAGGCGATGAAGTCGTTTGACCCTTTTAAAAGTGCAGTACCAGATGGAATATTCCCAGCTTTTCTTCAGAGGGGCGGAGATAAAAAGCCATGTCTAATAAAAGTATTGAGAGCGTCTCTTGCTCTAAAACACATACCTAGACCATGGAGACTAACGAAAGTAGTTTTACATCCCTAAACCCGAGGAAGGTACCTACAACAACCTAAAAGACTTTAGACCTATAACTTTAACATCCTTCCTACTCAAAACGTTGGAGGGATTGATAGATAGATATATATAAGGAATGGAACAGTGGCTATAAACCCTTTCCATAAAAATCAACTTGCATACATTGCAGGCAGGTCTGTTGAAACAGCACTCCACCAACTGGTAGCCAGGAAGGAAAAAGTGCTGAGCAGAAAGAAATTCCGAATGGGAGTTTTTGCGGATATCGAAGGGGTGTACCTTCAGTGAATAGTGTAAATACTAAATAGTATAAAAAATTTGATTATTATTTCCTGCTATCCCAGTATATAATGTGAAATCAAATTTATAATTATTGCGAAAGGTTGTGTGAATTGCATCCAGGAAACACTGCACCTAAACTGGCGTCATATGTTGCCCATAACTAGGCGGCAACTCTCAACAAATCTGCCCTTTTTGCAAAAGGAAGAAGGCTTCGTGGTCCTTTGTCTTGTATGTAACTGTTGAATATCAACTACCGGTACTATATTATTCTTTCAACAGTTAAGTGAGACTCAACCAAGGAATAGCTTTTGTGATTCTTTCATTTATTTTCGCTTACAAATTTCATCTATTTATTCAAATGTAAAATCTGAACATTGCATTAAATTATGTTTTGCTGTTGGTAAACTACTTGCATCAAAAAACAATAAATGAAACTAGTGAAAAGATGGAACACTTTTTCGAGACTTTAGCTCGTCCGGACAGAACACACGAATTTAAATAAAATTGAAGTTAAAAATTACTTTTTATTTGTTACATATAGTTAAAAAATAAATGATCCCGATGCCCTTACTTTTTAATTGTCAAAATCTGGTTTTCCGTACCCAAAAAAATTAAAACGTTACCCCAAACTGTATTTTCAAAATTTTGATCGAAAAACAAGACCCCGAAGTGCTACGACTTTTTAACTGTCAAAATCGGTTTTCCCGTACCCAAAAAACTTAAAACGATACCCCACGCCGTATGTTCAAAATTAAGACCCCGACGTGCTACAACTTTTTAACTGACAAAATCGGTTTTCCCGTACCCAAAAACATAAAACGTTACCCCACACAGAATTTTCAAAATGTTGACCCAATATTTTCAAAATTTGGACCCAAAAACATGTCCCTCGACGCGCTACGACCTTTTAACTCTCAAAATCGGTTTTTCGAACCCAAAAACATATAAAATGATACCTCCCACTGTATTTTCATAATTTAGACCTAATATTTTTAAAATTTTGACCCAAAAACGTTACCCCGACACACTACGACTCACGCTAGAAAGCTCAAAAGCTTTTCAACTCTCCACAATAAAATTACAAAGATTTTGGTACCACCAGAAATTTGTACGATGTCTGTTCGAGTGCTTATATCATGTTTACAGGAAAACAGACTCACAAAAATTATTGTTTTATTTCAATACTTCGGCATTCTAATGCGAGCCGAAGTAACAATAGCAGTAAGTATATTTCTATAGTATCAAACTTGTACATCAATTTACCTAACACAAATTAATTAATTATTTCTTAAAGTGTAATTTATAAAATGGAAATATTATTACAAGATTAGAACAACTTACCAGGACCGGAAACAGCAAATACGTAACCATATTTACTCTCCTTCTCCTCATCCTTGATTTTAGGTAACGCTCTCGACATTTTTTAAATGTGTGTTGAAGTAGAACTATGAATAATCTGTAAAAAACAAAACCCATATTATAGAAACAACAGTAGCAACTTTGTCCAAATCATGTTAGGTTTAAAACAGTAACTATGTAGGCCTATGTTTAATAGATTAGAGCATGATAGCTGAATGTACTGATATTACACAAGGAATCGGAAGCTACAGATCTTTCTAAAAACATAATTACGAAATAATAGTATGTTTGGTACATGGAATTTAACTGATTTTTTTAATGTGGTTTCAATTAAATTTAGTCAGCTGACGAAATGTATATAAAGTTTAAAAATGAGTTGATGTTTTTAGAAATAGATATAAACCTAATAGGTTTTGTGCTTTAAAAAGACAACTATTTTATATTACTATCACTGTAACTTCTCCTAATGACATAATAGTAGATTTTATATTTCAGCCAGCTATAAAATTGTTCCAAAACTAAACTATTAGCGTTGATTACATATAGATTAAACCAACAATTTGGAGCCTATGATCAATAATTGCATGCCAAGACTGTTGGTATAAACACTAAGTGATTGTCTGGTCCATTATTATTATCAACTTCGAGATCAGGTACATGTGGATCTTGCATTTTCTCACGGTAGTGGATCACAGAATTCGCAGACCATAGTCAAGAGGCACTATTGGAAATAGTTGTTCTAAACAGCTCATTTCATAGTTTGATTTTATATCAGTTAATAATTTTTTTTTAGTTTTTTTTGTTTAGCAGGTTTATGAACTGCAAATAAACTTTATGATAGGTTGATGATATTTTTATCTATTATATGATAGGCCTATGTGTATAGCTGTACTAAAATTAGAAACAAGCTCAATTTACATGTAGTTCTACAAAACTGCATTATTATATTTTAGTTTAAATATGAGTCAGCCAAAAAGTGATAATTTAGTGTTTTGCTGATTTGTTACTTGTATACCGATGATGATAATTCATTCAGTTTTTTTTGTGATAAATTTAAACTAAAGTAATTCTTTAGTTGTTCCAGTAAGTGCATTGGAATAGGGGAATAAAGGCATCATGTCATTTTATCGTGTTGCTTCGTGAAATATTAATTCAAATATAATTAACATGCTGTGAGGTTTGTAAGTTTATTTTTAAGGTTTGGTTTTTTTTATAATTTGTTTCAAAAAGCCTATATTTTGTTGAATATATTTGCTGTGTTATATTGATTTAATTTGTTTAATAATATAACTGAACAATATGATTACATTATAGTGTACTTTCTTGCTCATAGGTTGGCACCCCTGCCGCAAGATGGGAGGCGTCTTGTAAACTTTACCACAAACACAAACCCTTTGATTTTCCATTAACACTGAATGGTTCGGATCATTTGTGCGAAACCAACAGTCTGACCTTTGGGTTGAATTACACAGTTGAATTTTTACATACAACTTCTTTTTTTAAAATAGCCTACTACATATACTTAGCGAGTGCAAATTAACATGTAAAGAGTTCATACAGGCCTAAAACTACTAAGGAAATAGTTTGCCTATTTTCTCAAGGATAAACTTCATAAGATTAAAACAGGTGTATTTTGGTAATGTTAATTATTTGTTAAAGCAAAATACCTAAATTTCCTTTAAACAATTGTTCTTACATTTTCACCAAATAGCCTAACCATGTAATATGATTTAAATGGTAAAGAAGGACTTTCTTCAGGGTGTGATATCACAAGCTATATCACATGACTTTGAAGAGATAAGCAAAGATTTAGAGGCCTAGACCTAAAACTACAATTATTACAAGAAAAATTGCAAATAAACACATAAAAACAATCCTACAGAATATCTTTGTACTAAAAATAAAGAAACAAGTACTAAACAGAAAACTATAGCCTATTACCAAAGCCTATCAATGCAGTTGGTAAAATGTGAGGAATTAATTGTAAAAGTGTCCACATATATTTAAACAATTGAAAATGCTTTGTAAAAATGTAATCCAATTATAATAATCCTTCTACTTGCTAAGATAAATAATTATTACTGTTTTGACTCAATTCATAAATAAGCTGGACTATAGGCAAATTAGGACACCAGAAAAAATAATATATTTGGTGAAATTAACTTACCTTAAAATAAGCAGTTACACAAAAAAGGTTATTAACGTAAATATAAGTAATTTTTTTGAACTCTAAAATACAATAAAAACTATAAAACTGTAAGTTAATGAGAGCACATAGTAAGTAGGCTAGGCATGTAGAAGAAAATTATGAGTTCTCGTTGCTGGAAAACGAGTGAAAGATTTTTAATAAAATATGAATATAATATATGAATTAGTCTTTGACATAAATGTAATTAGTAAAATATACCTAAAAACTTTAACAATAATCTTTAAATTACCTTTCTACATCAAAAATACAAGGAATACTTACAGACAGCGGTGGAAGGTACCTCACCCAGATTACCAGCTGATATCACAAGACCTGTCAGCTGACACTCGAGGAGAATACCAGAGTCAGCTCCATTCCCACTAGCCATTTCTCAATAATGAATTTTTAATTTTGAAAGCAATATTTCACAAATACTTCCCTTAAAAAATCTGTTATACATTTATAAAATAACTAAATGATGTCGATTCATAGGTAATACAATTTTAAAAGAATGTATTAAAGAATAAAGTGTTCAGCTTCGCTCTTGTAGTGTATTGCTCATCAACCACTTTCTATCCAATGAAATGCAAGCTTTTTTCCTCTTGCAAAAATCCTCATCACTATTCCAAGTTTGGCATGTTGTGTGTAATGGTTTACAAACTTTCAGTTATTTATTTTCTGTATTAATAATATTTATCGATTAACTTTAGTTTTAAATTTAGACAAAATTTAATATTTACAATATGACTAGGTAAGTTTATTATCAAAGTAAAACTTTAAAATCATTCTACTACAAATTAACGATTGCCTTTCAAGTAAGGTTATGTTTATAGAACATGTTCTATTATTTTAAAATCTTATTCTATTATATACATTTTAAAAAATTATGCAGTCTTTTTTTGGAAAAAGGACAATAGTTGAATAACTGTTCCGTTTTAATATATAAATTTGAAATATTCTATAATCTTTTTTGTCTTTCTTGTCTATCTTGCTTTAAGATTATTAAATTAATATCCTTCTTAGGTTTTTATAATGTACTTATACATGTTAAGTTATTACATGAACATAGCCTAACAATATTTTGTGTGCTACAGATCAAAAATTGAACTGGGTGACGTTACACAACATAATATAAAACAATTAAAAAGATTAAACACTGTAGTATTTCCAGTGTCGTACAATGAGAAGTTTTACAAGGATGTATTAGAAGTAGGAGAATTGGCAAAGTTAGGTAAGTAATGTAACCCAACGGCAATTCTTGTCAACAAGATTTAGGAATGTAGGCCTATATAGCCTAAAAACAAAGCTTGCAAGCAGATTGTACTTTAATAAATATAATTCAATGCAATAATGTTAATGTACAGAAAATACAATTTGAAGTTAGCCTACTTTAAGTAAGTTCCATGAAAATTGGTTTAACACGTTCGCTACCGCAATTATAAAAGTTTTCTATAAACATTAGACTGGTGTCGCAGACTGATGCCGCTAATTTTCGACACCTGGTCTAATTGAAATAGACTGATATCGTATATTTGTGACAGTATTCTTTTGTTATTTAATACCTAATTTTACAGTACCAGTTTATTTTAAAGACTTGATTTATTAGTAGGCCTACAGTAGAGCGTCGAAAATCCGAACTAATTGGGACCGAGAGGGGTTCGGATTTTCAATTTGTTCGGATTTTTGAAAATAACCAAGAAAATGCTATTTAGGCTAAAATATATGCCCTTTAATCGATTAAAGTGGTTAAACAGTACAAGCAGAAAGTAAGACTACTTACATATTATGATTTAGAAGAACCTTCACGTCATGATTACGCTTGGAATTCTCAATTACAGTACAGTATGTACTGTACATGTTTAAAAATTGACTTATACATTATAGTTAACACAAACGAAAAATAAAAAAATTACTATACAGTACACTACTGTATGTAAAACACACTGTTATAATGATTACACAAAGAGAAATGAATGAACTTTCTGTATGAAAAAACTAAAAATGTACGAAAGACAGAGCAATGATATCTACTACTGTCCTGTAGACACTGACTGACTGAGGATGGATGTGATAACTGATAAAGAGATAGACTGAGTTAGTGGAGCGAGCTAGTGTAGACAAAAATAGACAAGCCAAGGTTATTACCCCGCCCCGCCCCGCCCCGCTTTGTTCAACTCTGAGACAAACACGATGTTTGTTTACTGCTAGCGCTAAAGCAGCTTATTAGTGTGACAGTGAAAATACTGACAGCCAGTCTGCTGTGAGGGCGTGTGAGAGCAGGTAGTATTAAGAAGTGTTTAAAAGAGATACTGTAATGTAATGTCAAACTGCAGTGAAGATTTTTGTGGATTTTTTAACGACGTAGTTGAAATTTGCGAAATAAAATTTTTGCAGGGGCTGCCTCAGAATGCGTTCGGATTTTTGACGTTTCGGATTATTGACGTTCGGATTATCGACGCTCTACTGTATTCAGTATGTTGGAATGTCTGGCGCTCTTATGGGGCACTTGGACTCCAACTTTAATGTTTAGTGACGTCTATTTTTATATATATTTCTAATGCGTTTAATTTTCTACATGCTTTTATATACTGTATTTTTGATTTTTGCTAAATTTATTCAATTTGAAGGTCCACTAATAAACAAATTCCATACACTTTTTTATGACACTCCTAATATTTATAAAGTCTATGTTCAATCTACATATTCCTATTTTTGTGTATGTTTTGAGTATGTTCTGTTTAATGTAGGGCGTATACGTTTTCTATATTTTCAAATATTGCTAAATTTGTTCAATTAAGTTAAAATTTTTCTTGGAAAAAATTTGTTGCTTTGTTAAAACTTACCTTAGAACTATTATATATAATCAAAGTTATGGTAAACCTCTACTATTTACTGGGTCAATTTGAAATTTTATGATATTTTAGTTAGGCCTATAGAATATATTGAACAAAAACTAACGAAAAAACAAAAAAGTACATGTCGGTAATCATTAATCATGAAGGAAACTTACATTAAAAGTCGTCTGGATGAATTTCTGTATAAGAGTACTGGCTAGCTGAAGTGTCTAATTTGACTGCTGTTTTACCATCGTAAACCTTGCCGATAGTATGAAAACATAATGTAGCCTTTCCTTGTAGTTCGAAAATAATGGTATTAGACAGTAATTAATATACTAACCTATAAAAAAAATTAAATGTATACAGGGCCTATAGGCCTGATTATATATTTATTATATTATATTATTAACAATTACTTTATTATTATACTATTTATATTTTTATATACTTATATTTGTATATATTTATACTTAAATATATAAAACTTATATATAAGAGAGAAGAAAATAATATATATATAGCCTGAAGTTCTAACTTATACCTAGTCTTTAGTCAGTCACAGTATGTTTCCAATTTCTAAACATATATTATATTATTCATTTCTTTATAACATTATTTATTAACATTTTATAAGTTAGTATATTAATTATTATTATTGTCGGACTACAAGGAAAGGCTACATTAGCTTTTTCGTGCTATCGGCAAGGTTTTCCACGGTAAATACCAGAATTGGACACTTCAGTTACCCAGTACTCTGATACAGAAACTGATCCAGGCGACTTTTAGTGTAAGTTTTCATCATTATTAATAATTCTAACATTTACTTTTTTGTTTTTTCATTAGTTCTTGTTCAATTTATTCTCTAACTAAAATATCATAAAATTTAAAGTTTACCCAGTAATAGTAGAGCATTACCAAATTTACAGTGTCACATAGGCCTATGTGGGACGTTTGGACTATAACAAAAAATCTTACTATGTTTCATGACATAGACTGAACATCTCATATTATATGCGACAACTTAAAAAAAATGCTGAAAATAGTAAAAAAAAAGAAAAGAAAACAAATAGGTATTGCTTGGGCATGGCTTTTAGCTTATTACAAAGTAGATTAACACATTTGAACAATTGATTATTGAGACCTGTACTAACACATGACCTGCTTTTACATAGCTGGAATAACTAATGACAGTAAATCTTTGTAATTTTTAAGTGCCGGTGTATCTAATTATCACTGTTTCATGTTTATTTGTATAATAATTTCATCAAACTATTTGGCCTATCTTCGTTATATAAAACTTTACTGCAATCTAGTATTACTTATATTTTAGTAATTGATTAATAATAATCCTAAATCTACCTTGTTCTAGCATACTACAATGACATAGTTGTGGGTGCAGTATGTTGTCGGATAGATACATCGGATATGTCACGACGTCTGTATATAATGACTTTAGGATGCTTATCACCTTATAGACGCTGCGGTATCGGCACTATGATGGTACAACATGTGCTTTCTTACGTTGAAAAAGATGGCAACTATGATAATATTTACTTGTAAGTATAATCTTTTAAAGCAAACAATAAAAATGATATCATAAATCTTTCAAAATGGATTTAGGTAAATCGTTCAAGACCTGTTAACGCAAAGTTTTACTGAACTTATCAGTCCAAATTATTAAAATACTTTTGTGTTGTTTGGTACGATTGTTGGGTCAAATGTAATCCATTTATCTGTGATCACTGATCTTTCACCATTTTAAAAATATGACCGATTGAACGTTAAAATTGAAGAGGTAAATTATTGTCGTGTTTAAGTCAAACGACAAAAACTATCGCTTCTATTATTGCCATGGATTTATCGTACAATTTTATTAGTTTCTAGAGTCACCTAACGAACCGCTTTATATCTGTACAATTTTGCAGATCTAACGATAAAGTGCTCAGATCGGTCGATAAATTGTTCCGTGTATATCCACCTATTGTATCAAGAGAGGCGATAACTAAGGTGATAGTTTCAATGTGCCATCATGCAGGCTTCCATAGGTTCGAATTTGTTATAAATACTTGTTTTTTTTTTTCATGTCTTATTCTACTCACTGTTTTTAATTATTTCTTTGTGCACCAAATGAGGATTGCAAACAAATTTCTATTTGGTTAATTATTAGGCTTAGGCCTAATGATTTTACTACTTTTTCAGGAGACGTAAAAAGGTTTCTCTTAGTTATTGTTATCCGGGGGACAAAGTTGATCGCGTCCGCAGCAAACTTTAAGCTGTACGTGTCTCCTGGGTAGTGCTAAATGATCAACAATGATGGCTAATGCTTCCCAAAGCCAAGACCAAAGAAAGAGAAAGGAAAGGAAAAGAAAGAAACCAATTGCTCTTTTAAGGGCAGACAAAGTCCCGAAACAGACTGCAAATAATATGCAATATCGTAATAACAAGACAAATATAAACACGCTTCACTGGAACGCAGGTGGCTTATCACAGGCAAAAAAACAAAACATAATGCAACAACTGGAAAAACAAGACATAGATGTATTCTTCATCACCGAAGCCAATATTACAGAACAGAACCAGATTTTCTACAGGATCAAGGGTTACAAAATCAGCTGTCTATATAAATCCAGGCAGATTGCAAGTGGCATTCTAGTGGGCGTAAGGAACAGCCTTACCCACAAATTCAAAATCATCAAGAGGATGACGGACAGAGATAAATCAGAGATGGTACAAGTGGAGGCGTGGAAGAGCAATGTCAAGTACTTTATCTACGGAATATACAGCCCACCTAACAACTCTGGCCTAAACATGGACATATTGAGGGTGACAAACAGAACAATCATATCCGGCGATTTCAATGGACATTCAGGACTCTGGGGATATCAAGACAGAAATGCAGCAGGAAGGGAAATAGAGAGCTTCATTGATTCTCACCCCATCCAACTCCTGCATGACCAAAACAACAAAAAAACATTCATCCATTATTCGGGGGCATCATCAAACCCTGACCTGGCAATGGTATCAAGCGACATCTATAACAACACAACCAAATATGTCATAGAGGATGAAGGCAGTGGGCACAGAGCGGTTGTCACCAAAACAACAATGACGACTCAGGACAGACGCAAGAATATCCAGCACAAAGCATGGAACTTCAAGAAGGCCCATTGGAAAGACTTTCAAGAAGCTCTAGAGCTAAGAGTGGATGAGATGAAAGAAGAGAACTGTGCTGAGGTGCAACTAAAACAATTATGTAGTGCCCTGCTAGAGACCGCAAAACATCACATTCCCAGAGGAAGAACCAAAAACTATAAACCCTTTTCGAGTAAGGAGCTGGAGGCACTGAAGGAAAGAAGAAATATGCTAAGAGATAGAGCAGACAATTCCAACAGCATGGATGATGTGCAGGAATGGCGAAGAGCTAATGCAATATATGTCAGAGAATTGCAACAGGCAAAAAGAAACAACTTTTTCACCTTTATTGGACGGCTGAACTACAGAACAAACAGTAGTAAAGTTCACAGATACATAAACACATTAACAAACAAATGGGAAGACAAACCAACCAATCCAATGAAAGGGACATCCAGGACATTACAGTGCGACCATGAAATTGCCAGGAAATTTAACACCTATTACAAAGAAGAACACAAACTAACCCACAAAAATAAAAAACTTGATAAAACAAAAACAAAACAGCTCAAAAACAAAGACAAGCAAAACCTCGACATCTTCTCGCAGGAATATACCACTGCTGAACTGGAAGTTGCAATACGGAAACTTAAAAACAAGAAATCTCCTGGCCCCGATAAGATCCATCCCGAATTCATCAAGAACCTAGGGGAAAGGGGCAAAGCATTGTTACTTGGAATATTTAACAAAGTATGGACTGGAGCATCTAGCATGCCAACAATGTGGAAGAAAGCAGTCATCATTCCTATCAAAAAGCCAAAAACATCAGGTGAAGAAATGAACAATTACAGACCAATCTCCTTGACATCTGTGATTGCAAATGGTTGCTGCAAGGTTACAATGCTATCTGGAAAACAACAACCTGATATCGAATAGTCAAGCAGGATTCAGGCCACACTGCACACCCATAAACCAAGTGTTGAGATTTACACAGAGTGTTAGGGACTCATTCAACAGAGGAGAATCAGTATTAGCCGTTTTCATTGATCTAAAAGGTGCCTTTGACACAGTATGGAGATCTCAACTATTAAAAAAGATTAAAGATCTACGCATAGGAGGTAACATGCTGCATTGGCTCAAACAATTCCTAAGCCAAAGGTGGATATGCACTAGATGGAAAACAGCAACATCTAAATTCAAACAAACACAAGTAGGCCTACCACAGGGAGCTATTCTCAGCTCATTGTTGTTCAATATATATATAAACGACCTACCAAAAGCCTTACCTCAAGATAAACTTAATTGTGCAATGTATGCAGATGACATACTGATATGGACGGCAAGCAACAACAAGAATAAGAACATTTTTGACTCATTGACTGGTAAGATGAATGCAGCACTGGGGGCAGTGGCAGAGTGGAGCGATAATAACAACATGAAAATTAACAATCAAAAGACAAATTACCAACTATTTTCATTAAAAACAAAGACACAGGAAATACAACTTCAGCTGAAGGACACGGCAATTCAGCAGAGTGGGGATAACAAGTACTTGGGGATCATCCTGGACAAGAAACTGAACCTAAAAGAACATACAAATTACATTACATCAAAAATCTCTTCCAAGAGTAATATATTGAAAAGACTTGCAGGAAAAAAGTGGGGAGGAACACTGGACTTGCTTAACCAAACCTACAAGACATATATCAGACCAAATTTCTTATATGGTGGAGAGGTCCTTGTCTCAGCTGGCAATGATACTATGAGGAAACTTGAAACAAGCCAGAACAACTGCCTACGAATAGTAGCGGGAGCAGTAAAATCTACACCAATTTCAGCTCTTCATGCTTTCACAAACACCAAACCACTGTCTGATGAATACAAATGCCAAGCAATCATAACTTACGAAAAAATTCTACACAGAAAACATAATAACCCCTGGATTGTGGAACCACTAGTGGAGCAGACGCTAAAGACACAAACGAGCTTCAAACGCCTCGTGCTTGATTGGAGACCAGACAATTCAGCGGTTGAACAACCAGCACAGTTGAAGAATCCACTAGACTACATAAGATACAAGATCCGCACACAACTCACAGAACCAGTAAACAAAGCTAATGACAGCCCAGCCAGGGTCACCCAAATATCCTTGGAGACAATCAACACTTGGTACCCATCAGACCAGTGGTTGCGAATATACACAGATGGATCCAGATTTGAGGGAGAAACGGGAGCAGGAATACATTGTGAGCATTTCTCTCATTATTTTGCATTAAGTTCAGCCGCTACAGCATTTGAGGCAGAGTTGTTTGCAATCAATGAAGCACTTAGACAAATGATAATGAGACCTTGGCTGAAGAACAACACAGTGATCCTGGTTGATTCCAAGTCTGCATTGCAAGCAATTGCTAACAATGACACACACACAAGCTCTTTAATTGATTCCATCCAGAGCAACTACAAGGTGGTAAAAAATCTTACCAAGGAAATAGTAATGCAGTGGATTCCATCACAAAGAGCAACGAGCTGGCGGACGAGTTGGCCAGACGGGGAACTCACATAGTGCAGAAGCCAAGAAGAGTGACCACACTTAGATCAAGGATCAACACTATCAAAAGTAAATCACAAACGGAATCTACCAGCAGAGTCAAGGAGGATATCAAGGACAAGCCGTATAAAGACATAATTAACCTGTACGAAGAAGTCAAAGACCTACAGAGAGGAGAATCAGTTGCACTGTTTCGTCTTACAACCGGACACGATTGCTTGGCTGAACATCTAAAAAGAATAAAAATACTAAACCAGGATAAATGCACATTATGTGAATGCCCGAATTCCATTATGGACAAGGACCACCTATTGGTTTGCAGGAAGCTGGACATGGACAAGCAGAGGAGAAAGGATTGGCCTGGACTGTACTGGGAAGCACGACAGAAGATGGCGTGAGCCAATTGGAGCCATTTGATAACAACAACAGTTATTGTTATCTATTTAAGTAGGTTATAATATATGAGCACAATCAACCTAACATGGTTCGGTTAAAAGTTAATACAAATAGATAATAATTTTAATACAAAACAATAATTTATGTTTATTTTCAGGTTTATGCATTTCACTAAGTATAAAATCAATTTTTTAAAGTGTACCATGATAACTTTTCATAGATGATAGGCAAAACTAAACAATTAAAATGTTTTAACGATTTCTTACTTAAAAAAAAAACAGCATGTATGTTTATTGAATGAAGTTAAATAAAACATCACAGTAACAATATAATATCAAAGAAAACTTAAGTTAGGTCTTTATAATATTTTTTATGATGTTTATAAAAAAATTATAAGATTTTCTTATAACTCAATACAAAGTAGAAGCCTAAGTTTCTGGTTCTGGTTAATGTATAAAATAATATTGAAAGGAAATAAGACAATTAAAATGTTCATAAAGTAGACAAAGCCTAAATATAGTTTAACTTCAAAATTGTAATTTTCGGCAAGATAATCACCTTTTAGAAATATATAACTTTTGAAACGTTTAGATTTATTAAAACAAATTATTATGAATTTTTTGAAATATTATTAATAACTAAATTAATTTTTTGGCAAAAAAATAAAAACATTGAAAATGTAACCGTAGGCTAGATGTTGAAATATGCCTCACCCTAATGACCCTATTCATTAACAAAGACGCTCATGGAGTCAAATTAGTTATATCGTTGAATCGAAAGTATTTTATGTTTATTAAACCAACAAAATAATAATTAGTAATAAGTGAAATAAATGTTGAAATATGTAAAACTATGAGAGTGAGATGTAACAATTTTTGATACATAAATTCGGCATAGGAATGAACTGAAACAAGGTATGTTAGCAATGACCATTGACTTTGTGTTCCGTTCCAAGCGTAAAGGAACAAGAAAAATGTATATTTATCTTTTCGAATAAACTGTAAATAAAACAATTTCCACAGTAAGTGCTTAATCCAATAATAATAAAATTACATAATTCTGGACAGTTTATTAAAACCTATTAAATAAATAAAGTATGAAATGTAGTCCAGTGCAGAAGTTTGCACGATAGAATCAAAAGTGAATGGAAGGCTGTGACTTATTCATAGGCCGGGATTGTTTGCAAATTTATAGCTTTAGGCTGTCTTAATAAAAATCCTCAGTGTCCAGACGTACATTTTGAATTTGGTGAAAAATAAGATTATAATTTCATATAAGCGATTAATCAAGATAGACAAAAATAACTTTATAAGACTAAAATAATAAATTGAAATCAAGCTTACAAGATTAAGGTAATATTAGTTGTATTACATACTTGGGAAAGTTAGTCAAAAATTCTAACTAGTTAGAAGTTATTAGTTAGTCCCGTAAAAAGTAACTGATAGAAGTTATTCGTTAGTTACTTAAAAAAGTAACTGGTAGAAGTTATTAGTTAGCTAAAAACTAACTGAAAGAAAATAAAGTTAGTTTTTGGAGAAGTTCGGGTTTGGGAAAGTCCACTATACAATTTTCTCACAGTCTAAGCCAGAAATGATTCTTATTTCTTTTACCCGTGAGAAGTTTAGTGAAACAAGTGAACAGACAGGATTCGTATACCATTTACCCGTGAGAGTTTTAGTGAAAGCTAAATAAAGAATCAATTGACAAAGCGGCATCCTTCGTTTCATTTTCTTGGTCTGTTGTTTTTTCGGAACCTTTATTGAATTTCGTGTAAACAAAATTCATGAAAACGGGACTCTTCCATATAAGGAGGCGAGGGAAGGGGAGGAGGATGTTAACTGTACTGTACATTTTTCTTTCAGTTTTGTTCAAGGAAACAAGTCATTTCGTCAATTAAATATTCAACCAATAATCACAGACGCTTGAAAATCAAATGCGCGTTTGTATTATCATTTATCGCGTACAGTCCTGATACCGTAGGTTCCGACAAATTGCCGCGAATAACAAAACCGCCAATAGCAAAAACTAAATATTTATAGGAAAAGAGGGGAATATGTTCTTGACATATAAACAATTTTAAAACATTATACCTATAATTAATTAATTTACATAATATACAGGCAGTCCCTGTTATACGCTGTCCGGCTTTACAAGATTTTGCTTTTACATGGTAAAAAAAGTTCTTGAAAGGTTTAGTATTTGAGCTGAGTTGTTTGGAGTGTAGACTACAGTTGATAATTTTGTAAGTTATTGGAGCTTGTTTGTCATATCACTCTCCCCTCAAGATCAGTGCTCTCATAACGGTGCCTTTACCCATCCCTACTTGCTCGTTCATTGTCTGGGTTTGTCTATTTTTAGAATTTAGTCATGTCAAGGCATCAATCTAGCGTTCGCTGTCAGTAGCGAAAATATTGGTTACGCGTGATAAAACGTAGTAAAAACTTAATTTCTTTCAAAATGTTTTACTGTAATTTTAATAAATTCTGTAATTAATTTGATTTGCTGTACACTAAATTGATGTCTCCAACTAAATCACAGTGTGCCATTTATCTTCATTTGCACAAGTCCACTTGTATTCACGTAGAGATGTATTGCAGGGAAATCCTATCTTGTATGTTTTGTTGTATTTGCGAGTGTTTCGCCGATGTGGTATTTATACAATGTTATTAAATTCGTACAATAATAATTACAGTGCTACACGTTAATAATTTACGAATTTTGCATGTCGAGGGATTGCTGTACTTCCTTCCGTTCAAAAATCTAACTAATTAAACAACAAAACTGCTAACGAATATATTATCTATTCGTTAGCTGGATTCTAACTAAGTAGAAGTTATTTTGATTACTTTTTAAAAACTAACGAATATGATAGAAGTTAGCCGAAATTGCTAACGAATATCGCTATTCGTTAGAATTTCTATTCTTTATTCCCAAGTATGGTTGTAACTTGCAACATATGTGGCCAATGCAGACGAGAAAGTAACTTGGTTATAATGAAAAACGTAATAAACATCATATATGTATATACAAAATAAAAGACGCAATAAACATTATATATATATATAAATAGACACAAGGATAATAAATAATTTCTAATAAAGTAAAGGTAATAGTCATTTGATAAATAAAGATAAATTTACAAAAGACAGACATAACTTTGCAATAAAAAGGCATATATAAAATATATAACATAATACATTATATACATATAACCAGTAAGAGTGATGTGATATATCTAGGCATTGTAAGAAATAAAAAGTAATACATCAAGTGACAAAATAACAGAACTGAACAATAATTAAAATAACCTTTCATTTAATTAATTAAAAAAGCTTGCATAAACATCAGTGGTATACAACATATAAAGGGACAACGAAGTATGAGTTTGTTAAAAAAAGCAAGTTGGCAACATCGTTGCAAAAGCGGATGTGAGAGAACAGAGTAGACTTCCTTCTCCTTGTGAAGTAGCCAATATGGCGGTTGCTTGTTGATTGAGATGTAAGAAGCTTCTTTTTGGAGGGAAATCGGTGTATTTCTATGCTATCAGTTATGAAAAGTGTTTTTTGTTAAGAGGTTGTAGTGGAGATAATAAGTAGTGTGATATTGGAAACTGTTTTATTTTAAAGGATTTTGTTCAATTGAAGTGTTTGAAAAAGGTGCACATGTGCTAAGAAACAAATGACATTTTTTGGTTGAAATTTATGAGAAAGTAACATTAGAACAGTGCCCCAAAGCAGAATGTGTTTTATATTTCTGCAATGGTTGATGGTAAGACTTTCTGCGAGTGTGGGCGTTTTAATAATAAATTAATAATAAAGGTTTTTATAGGTGAATAAGTATGCAATTCACACATGATCAATTCTTTGTGTTTATTGAACTAAGTAATTATTTTAATTTCTTTAGATATGCCTTAAAACCTTTTTAATTCTTAATTTTACTTTACATTTTCTTATATTTTGAATTATGGCAAGTCATGCTTCACATTATAATATTATAATTATTTATTTTTTTTTATATATTTAATAAAAGAATTTACTATTTCCACACCTTTTTGTGTTTACTGATCACTAAACTAGATATAAGCTAGGCTTATATAGACACAAATAATAACTAGGCTTTTATTTTTACAATAAGATGATTTCCTTTATTTCAGGTATTTATAGAGCACAAAATATACAACTTTAGATGTTGTATTATTACAAAATAAACAAAATATATACAAATTATTAACTAAGACTCTAATTTCTCGGGTTAAAAGATCCTGGCCTATTAACTGTGCAATCGAAAAATACAAAATGCTTAAAATTATACAAGGCTACAAATCTACAACTAGGAATATTACAAAAGGTTTTTATAGTTCAAGTTCTCAAAATAGATTGGTCAATTTATGTACTAATTATTATTTCATTTAATTTGGTTGAATTTAGAATATTGAAGTCACTGTCTAAGTTCAGAATTATAAGATTTGGTCGGATATTACCTTATGGCAAAGTTCACTTCTGTAGTTAGTTTTTTTTTTTTAAAAAAGCTCAGTAAATGTTTCTTATATAGGCTATTTGATGCTTTCTTCCTGAGTAATATTATTTAAGCTTTTTTCTATGTTAATCAATTTTAGTTTCTTAAAGGACTTTCACTATCAATTATTATTAACGGTAATATTAACTAAAATACGTCTGGACTGTATCAGACTAGGATAGCTTCTAATGCATAATTTTTTAACTATCCCGCTTCTCCATTTTACCAATGCCCCTCCAAGTCTGAATAACAATTGCTTGTAGTAGATTGTCTGTAAAGTGGTTGTGGTCCTTCACATACAATATATTATTTCAAAGTTTTCCTTTATATTATGTTATATTTGTCGGAAATATTGATACTTCGTCTTCATAAAAATATTTAATGTTCAATTGTCTTTAAATTGTCCAAAATACGTAATTATCTGTTTTTTCAAAAAATATATCACTTTTAGAACGTATACTTATGTACAGCTGTCTTACCAATATGTACAGTACAAATTCATGTTTCAGACAATGCGCAGTGTTCCAAATTCCAATCTTTGTCATATAACCTATTTTATACGTTTCAATATCTATTCACACTTTATAACACTGATTTTAACAAATTGTACATTGTTTCTTAATTTTAACATCTATTATAACTTACTTTACATGATTAAATTTATTTGCTAATAGTATTCTGAGATATAAGTATTTCGAATATATTGGTAGGCTATGCTTCATTTAATTTCCAATGTTTGGTTAGGTTTGTATTGTATTAACCCAGGAACGGCCATACGACACCACAACACCAGGTTAGACGGCGCAAACGCAACAACTTCACACATTTGCAAAAATTTGCATATATTTGCATAAACGATAATTTAACCCACTTAAAATTATCCAATCGTAATAAAACTGGCACCATTGGAAAGGAAATGAATTAAACTTAAATTTTTGTATTTACAACTTTTTCGTAAAACGTATATTTGCATACGTAATCATCGTTTTAAAATATGTATATCAGGCTACAGCTGTTTCCACGCGCGAAACTGCATACAATTGTACTGTTATTTCCCACTCTTGCAACGTTTCCCACCATCTACAATAATGTTTCTTTGGCATTTCTAACGATACCGTTGGATTGGTCGTGATTTCATCTTTCTGTTGGTGTCTTCCAATCAGATTTCACAGTACATTTACTGTTTCAGACAAGAGATACTAAAAACCTTTGCGATTGGACAGTCTCTCAATCGATAAACAGGCCATTTTGTGAACGATTATTTAGAAGGCAACGCCCAATGTTTTGACAGATTGCTTCACACCATTTTGTAGACGAAAGTCTGTAGTTTCTAATGGTGCCAAGTAATCCGGATGAAACCGGTTTTGTGATTGTCTAGACTGCAGTGGAAAGTGACGTTTTGGTGAGATCGCCTAGGGCGTTTGTTCTCACGCTATTCTTACGGCGCGACCTATTTGCACGTGTTTAGTCGGGAGTTTTTATTCGACAGATGTCTTTTTGTTATTCAAACAAATGTAACTCAAACACTTTTGTGAACTAAGGAAAGACAAGTACACCGTTCTTTTCTTTGATTTATCCTCTACACTTTCTTATAATAATATTTCATTTTTGGTCAAAGCATATATTAGTAAAGCACGTTACAATCTAGGCCTAGGTAGGTACCAGTTGTGTACTTGAAACATAAAAACAGTTTTTTTCAAAATAAAAAATTTGAAATTGATAAATGTTTTTATACAGTTCTATTTAGAACTAAATTACGAAACTTTTTTACGCTTACGAAAAAAATACAAAAAATGTTTACTAATTGTTATGTAGGCCTAAAGTTGAACTTTTTCCTTTCGTTACTGAACATTTTTTGTTTCTTGAGCTAATAACTTTTACAATTTCAAAATAAACTAATTTTTAGTGGCATATTTGAATTCATTGAAGTTTCTTCTACAAAAAAGCTATTGAACACATTTGGATTGGGGTTCATTTACTATTTTTGGCGAATTTTTAAAAATATGCTTGCAAAACGCTAAAAACGGGCTGGCCAATTTTAGCTTTAACCGTGGCCGTTGTTGGGTTAAGGTAAGTTAAAGTGTTATATTAATATTAAAAGTGCTTATCGTTATTTCCTTATTAAATTAAAAGTTCTGAAATGAATTTACTTGTTTCAAAATAATTTAATGTAGATCGAGTTTTTTAGGTTAAATAGGCTATCTATCTATCTACTTGTTTTTATACCAGGATCCTTATACTTTCTTAGTTTATTTTATAATACATTTGGGACAAAATGTTACAACTGTCCTCCAAATTTAAAATTTTTTTATAAAATTGTAAAAAATTTTTTAAAACAAATTGTAAATTTCTTATTAGTAACATTTTTTTTTTTTTAAACTATTAACATACTATATAACAATACATACATGAAAATCTTTTCAACTATAACATTTCTCTCTTGTCTTAATAAAATACAATAACTAACATGTATCCAACTTTAACTTTTATACATACAAAACTTTTAACAAAATAACTGGTAAACAAACAAAAAAAACTAGGAATCTAAGCAACATATTTTTGCTACATCATTCCTACAGCAATCTCCCTTTACTCAAAATTATATATTTACATTTTATTTTTCCTTTAATGTCTCGTCCTGTCACTTATCATTTCATCTCTTTCATTATTATTATTTTTTTTTTTATATAACCATTACAATATGATTTACATAAAATGGACTAATGCTTTCTTCTATTATTCCCTGTTTTAACATACTCTGAATCTCCTTATGAACTGCATCTTGGTATTTTATTGGGATTGGATAACTCTTTTGGAAAAATGGTTTATTATTATTAATTTTGATCTTATGTCAGTAACAATTGCATTTGCCGGGTATTTTAGAAAATATGGTCTTATATTTAATTAAAAGGTTTGTTAGTTGTCTCTTCTGCATATCATTTAATAAGTCTATCTTATTTATTTCTGTCATAATCTGTTCTTCTGATAAACCTCCATTTTTGACTAAATTACTATCATTGTATTGCGTATCATATTTACTTTCACCTTCTCTACTTTTCCATTCATCATATCTGTTTGTTTGTATCACTTCACAATCTTCATTTCTTATTAATTCACATCTAATTCCATCACTTTCCGCATCATCCATTCTCATTATCTCATTAATATTATTATACTCCATCATTATACTATTCATTCTGAAATCAAGCTTCATTTTCAACTCCTGTATGCTGTCCATTCCAATTATAATTTCCCTTAATAATTCTGGTATTACCAAACATTGCATATGATATATTATTCGATTTAATTCTACCTCCAACATCACTATTTTTTGAATTCGCCGACTCTTCTTTCCTGTAGCAGTTACAATATTAATTCCCGTAACCGGTAATTCTTCAATCCTCCCAAATTTATTTCGATTTTGTGTAAACCATTCTTGTTGAATACACGAGGCATTACTTCCTGTGTCAATCAGACCTCTAATTTCCATGACCCCTATCTTCAATTTTATTTCAGGATTATTTTTATTATAATCATTTTCAAATTTATTTTCTCCCTCTTCTTTGTCACATCCTGTTAAAAAATTTCTGTCACATAACACTGTAGTAATTACTATTTCTTCTTTTGCATTAGGCCTATTAATTTTCATTGTTAACTCTTCTTTTTCTTTTAATCTTTGCACTGAAATATCTGTTTCCGATTCTTTTATTCGTTTTAATTTCACTTTATCTAGGCCTTTAGTTGATGTTTCAGTGCCTAGTGGTTTAAAGCCGGAGTTACAGTACATAAAACCTCCTCCTGTTTCTCTGCACGTATCAGATTTACTTCTCTACTATTTCTATTTTCTCCGTTTCTATTGAATTCCCTTGTTCTATTTGATACATCTCTCTGAAATTGCACCATATTCCTCGGTGGGCTATTTATTTTATATCTTCTATCTTCAAAACCTTGTCCGTATCTTTCCTTATTAAATTCGTTTTGATTTTGCCTATATTGAAATACGTTTCCTGCGTATGGTGGTCTATAAGTAAAATTTCGATTATTTTGTTGTTCAAATCTATTTAAATTTCTATCTCGATTTTGTGTATATTGTCCAAATTTGTTTTCAGCAAACTGCTGTCTAATTTTATTTTCTGTTTCTGTTTGCCTATATTTTCTTCTTGAATCTTCATTATTTCTAATCATTTCATTTTTCTCCTCTATATCTTCTTCATTTAAAAATTTCTCCATGTCTCTAATCGTATTTATATTTTGAATTCGTCGTGCATCCTTAACTTTATCATTGAAATGTCTTGCAAGTCTACACACTATCTCGTCTTCTGAAGGTGTTGGTGTTAAGTTTCTCATTAGTATTACCTTTTCAATGAAATATTCGGCTCTACTTAACTTTCCATCTGGCCTGTATTTCTCTACTTCAATTCTGTTACGGATACCATTCTGTACTTCATCATTCCAATATTTTTCTATCATTCTCTCTCTAAATGTATCAATATCATCTATTTCATCTCTTACTATTTGCCACCATCTTGCCGCATTGTATTCCATTGACAAATCAATTACTTCTCTTATATCCAACATCTCTTTACCTTCCCTACTTCTCCTTTCCTGAATTTTAGCTATGTATCTTTCTATCTTCTTCAAATACTCCACTGGATTGCATAACTTTCCGTCAAATTTAGGTACATTCATATCGTTATTGTTCTCACAGCTTACATACAGCACCTGTGGATTACCACCTACACTCTTATTCTTTCTTACTTTTTCTTCAGTTTCGTTCAACCTAGTCTTAACCTGTTCCAAATTATTTTTCATTTATATGAATTTATTATCAATTGCCTTGTCTAAGTTAGATATATGTTTTCCCTTTCATTTATATCTACTTTTATGCTTAAAATTTCTATATTAGTCATGTTACTCTGTTCGCTAAGTTTGTCCTCCAATTTCTGATAAGTTTCCATAATATCCCTCTCTAGTTCATTTTGGCTCTCCAGCATCTGTTTCCTAAAGTCAGTAAGTTTATTTTCGATTTTCTCATCGAATCGAGTCAGTAGCTCATCTTTCATTTCGAATAATTGTTTAGAGTTTTCAGTAAGTTTCTGGTTTAATTGGTTTGAATTCTCAGTAAGTTTATGGTTTAATTGGTTATAATTTTCGGTAAGTTTAAGTTCTAATTTATTTTCCATTTGTTTAGAATTTTGTTCCATTCTATTCATCATTTCTTGCATCATTCGAACTAGCCTACTTTCCTCATTTTCTTGTTCTACAACTCTAACAAGCTCTGGAATCTCTAAACTACCTACTTCTTGTAACCTAACCTCTTCAACCTCAACAATCTTCACTAACTCTCCCTCTATCTCGTCTGCATTTCTTTTAGGCCTACCAGCTTTCTTTTGCCTATCTGATTCGATTTTTCGTTGAGTTTCTTTAGGCTGTTCTCTCAACTCATATTTCTCCTGATCTGCCATCTTTTAAATTAATTTAAAATGTATATAGAAATATATCAATTATTTCAATAATATATTAATATTGCCTAATAATATATTAGTTAATTATCACCTGAAATGTTGCTTATATTCCTTCTAATTATTGATTGCACACTTAATGAAAGCCAGCACGTTGGTCGCCAAATTTATAATATTTTTTTTATTTTTACAATAAGATGATTTCCTTTATTTCAGGTATTTATAGAGCACAAAATATACAACTTTAGATGTTGTATTATTACAAAATGTAAAGTTTCACAATTGATACTAATATAAATAAAGGAATAATTGTACTCTGTTGAACCGTAAAAGCATTGGAACGAGCCTAGCGGGAGAATAAGCAATTCTCCGTTATAGGCCTAGATATTACGTGTAAAATCAGTGGACCTAGTACCAAACATAATTTTATTAAATCATTTAAGATTAATGCATGACCAAAACAAGGTATTCAATCGATGTACCAATATCATACCCATCCATCATAAGTTTACGAAAAAGCACCTTTGAAATTAGTAAAAAATATTGTGACTTAAACTGGACCAAATCGAGTTAAATATAATAAAATCTACACATCATCGCACCGAATTTAACAAGTTTTAGTATATTAAACTAACCTACAAAAATAAACAAAACCTATCAAAACACGCATCGAGAAATCGTTAATCCAGAACACATTATCAAATATCCCGGAAAATTCATATGAATAAATACCAGCCAATTTATCTCGGCTTACACCTCGAATGCAAGTCCGCCATTCCGACCATCGTCTTGCTTACGTCATTGATTACGTATTTTACGAATTCTTAGATTAAATCGTCAAAGCTTACGTAGATCAGATCCGCCATTAATAACACAGTTTAAACTACTTAGTGAATGTACGCTAAAATTTATTTATTTGAGTTCAAGTTATTAAAAGAGTTTGTTTCTCCAATATAATTTTAAAAATTGTATAGATTATGAAAACATTGTAAATTAATTTATAAGTTCACCTCATTCATAATACTTCATTTTAATTTTCGGAGTGATCATTAAAAGTGCATTTAAGCTAATGTTAAATACAAGCCTAAAAAATTTTGGGTTCGAGATTATTTGGGATTCAAAAAAAAAGACGCTAACTCAATTGTAGCGTTACTTGGACATTATTAATACAGCTACCTAAGAGGGCAGACGTGTTAAATTCTTAGATTACTTGAAAACTATAAAAATAAAGGAAAAACAACCTACCTGGACCTCAGAAGTGGACTCAAATCAACCTTAAATTATCCATACAAAACTACTAAACTGGTGAGACCCATCCAGGGTATAATTAAACATTAATTAACCTGAATCCAAAATTAACATTTTTACAAAACTAACAATCCGAACTTGGACTAAAGTTTCATCAATTCTAATTCATGGTGTTCATGTATCACATTATTTCACATAGGTTATGATTAATTTAAATAAGTTTGTAACCGTAAATAAGATAGAGATATACATAGGCTATATTTAATTGTGGCGAGGCCGGCGAGAACCATAAACCCCAGATAGAGTCATATTTCATAATTTGTTAACCTAATGAAGTTGTAATTATTAATTGTGTAAATGCAGTAATAATGAATCGTTATTGAACAATGTATAAATTTTAATGGACAATTTAAACCATCTCTATACATAAACATTTTAGTGAAGGGGATTAATATATGTTTTTGAATATAACCAAGTGGACATTGGCTTATGTATTTAATTGTGTACATTGGTGAATAATATGTACATCATTTTTGTTTAATTCTATCAATTAACTTTGAATTATAATAAATATCAAATATTTTGTTACCCTGAACTCAATTGCATTTTATTTCAAAGTTAATTTGGTGATTTGATTCAGGACTTTAATCATTAGAATTATTACTAGACACTAATGTATTAAAGATTACAATAATAACTGATTGGACTAAATTCGTTATTATTTAATTTGATTTTGAAGTTATGAAATATACCAGACATAATGTTAACCCATGAGTACATATGGTCTGGAAATCTTAAATGTTGTAATCAAAATAAATTTAAATATCACTTTTAAAATTAATCGTGATATTAATATTATTCAAATTATTTTCTCCAAATTTTGTTAACATATTTGTCAAGAATATATTAATATATATATTAACCATAGGAAAACTTATTACATTGGCGTCCAACGTAAGGGCTCTCACCACAGAGAAACAACCTCTTTTATTTTAAATAATTTTATGAAATTAACATACATAATTAACATAACCTTTTCAGCAATTTATTTAACCATTTTGTCATGTATGTGTTTATTTAACTGTGTGATATAGCTAAATCGTGTAAGACATTATACCGGTTACCTTATAAT
Organism: Philaenus spumarius; assembly: GCA_018207615.1. Taxonomy (NCBI): domain Eukaryota; kingdom Metazoa; phylum Arthropoda; class Insecta; order Hemiptera; family Aphrophoridae; genus Philaenus; species Philaenus spumarius. The sequence continues at coordinate 10,773 of JAGFPH010000917.1, read as the reverse complement.
AACTAACAAAATGGAAAAAGACAACCGATATAATCTGAGACAAAACCCAGAACCATCAAGGAAGGTGAAGGAGTCAATAGGCATAACCATTACATCTAGGCGTAGCAACGTCAACGTTGAAACCCAGCCTAGGGATGAAGAGATTGACTTGAGTGAGACGTTATTGGCTAATGATGAAATAGGATCAACACCAACAAACATGGACGATACCATGGGAGGGAGTGACACCAATGAACCACCTCCAGGGACCAGCACCACGAGTGATACCAGTCACCGGAAGTTTGATGATGCTACCATAAATAAACCACCATCATGGTTAACGGCGATTTTCTCCAAACTCGAAAATATGGAACAGGGCATGCAGCAACAGCGGAACGACCTCCGGAACCAATTGGAAGGGCATCGGGAAGAACTGCGCCAAATACAGCAGCTTCAGCACGAGCAGAAAAATCAGGTGGATCGCTTGGAAGAGGGAATAAGCAGAAAAATCGAAGAACAGTGTCAATCAATACGGACCGAGCTAAGGGAGGAGTTCCAAGTCCAACATCAAGAACTGCGCAGTGAATGCCTCTCACAAAACATCGAGTTCCAGGAAAACCTGAAGAGTTTTGTAAGTCGACAGACCGAAGAACTGCAAAACCGGATGGAAACGCAGCAAGGACAAGTGTTGGAGGAAAGCAAGAGCTACACTGACCAGGAGTGCGACATCTTTAAGGTCACTATATCTACCCTGACTGAAGAAATGAAGACAACCGGAAGTGAGAACCAGAGAAATCTTGGACAAATCAGTGAACGTTTGTCGGAGCATGGAGTGAAGATCCGGGGACTTGAGAAAGACATTCTTGAAAACAAGAGAGCGTATCAACCACAAATCTACGTCACATGCCCTGGATCAACAGGAAGTGGAGTCGACATGACCACGCCTAAATTCCACGGGAGGGAGCATAACCCCATGGAACAACTCAACAAAATTAACTCGACGTTACTACGAGCGGAAAAGAAACCATGACCACTCCGGAGACGAGACCGAAAAACTGTTGGACATCCTAGACAGTTGTTTTGATTCCCATGCAGCGAGATGGTTAACCCTAGTAAAACAAGACATAAAGACCTGGGACGACTTTCAGGAGTCATTCGAGAAAAAATATTGGAGTAGAGCAGTACAGCGCGGCATCAAACAAAGGCTTGAGATAGAAAAGTATCGTCCACAAGGGAAGTTGACAAGGTCGGAGTACTTCACCGAGCGAGTCATAACACTTCGAACTATGCAACCTCCGATTCTAGAAGACGAGATAGTCACTTGTTTGACCGATCACTTCGATGATATTATCCAGGATGCAAAGCGAGTGCAGAACATCACAACTATCGGCGAATTCGAAGCTCTGTTACATCGGGAGGACATCAAAGACTCTCACAATAAATCACGTCACATTCATAAACCCGCAGCACCAAATCAACCTTCGGCATCACGCTTCAATACGGACCGAAGACCAGCACCAGCGGTCCATACCAACCGACCTCCGCAGAACTATCAAAACTTCCGAAGTTACCAACAGAACTTCAATTATCAACCCAGACCTCCACCCGAACCAGCACCCGTAGGGGGAGTATCCGGCGGAACATATCCAGTGCGGAATATAAACCATCAACCAACACCTCGACACCACGAATATAACTACCAGAATAAAGGAAACCAGTACTTCAGAAGAGAGGATCGGCAAGAGAATAAATACTATTACGACACCAGGAAGCCACAAACATATCCAACAAC
>JAGFPH010000916.1:356401-375797 GCA_018207615.1 Philaenus spumarius | reverse complement strand
TATTTCCCAAATTGTTGGTCGAAACCCTAAAATATCGGTCTATAAACTTAATTTTGGAAATTTGCTCAACTCACGTCAGCGGTTCAGCTGCGTGGTCGAATTATTTTCCTTTACATTGCGTCCTGAAAGTTTTTCCGTTGCTTCCTGAATCGCCCTGTATACTACCGAACATAAAGGGGCTTATAGACGGGGATAGTTCTAGCTGCTAGTAGAAGAGGAGAGTAGGTGTATAGGCGGGGCGAGTACTCACCACTCTACTCTCCTGGCGAGTCGTCAGTCGAGAGTGAAGTGCTGACCATGTCGGACGACGTTGAGTTTGATGAAGTCATTTGTGACGCTGTTCCTCGCCACTCCCCACAGACACTGCGCCGTCGTCAACCACCGTTGTGGTAGGACTGTTTGTTGCAAAACCGAATGATGGCAGAACCAAAAACTGTAAAACTTCACTCTTGACTGACGACTCGCAGGGAGAGTAGTATGATTAGTACTCGCCTCGTCTATACACCTATTCTCCGCTGTTTTCACTAGCGGGTACTACTCTCCTCTTCTACTAGCAGCTAGAACTATCCCCGTCTATAAGCCCCCCTTAACCGTTGCGAGCGAAACTAGATCCAATCTCGTCTTAAACAGACCCAGGTACAGATATTTCACCCAACTAAAACCTGACCTAGGAATTCTCTAAACTCTCATCAACTGCCACAAACAAAACCCGAATTAACATCTGCTCATTGACTACTATTGCGGCCAAAAATACACACCCCTGTCTCCAAGCTAAATATAAATATAGGACAAGACTAGGAGTGTAATATTTACAGCGAGTATTGCCAACTTCACAGACATAATTATTTCATGTAGGTATTTTTAGATTTCTGTAGAACAGTCAGTAAACTCACTGCGGGAGAAAATTGTGTTAAAATATTACAACCATTATATAAAAATTAATGTTTCTTTGACCTCTATAGACCCAAATTCGACCGATTTCACTAAAATTTCACAGTTTATCCATATTAATGCCAGGAGTGTTTTAGACGTTACAATTACTAAGGGGTTGAAATGCAATAAAAATAAATTAAACTTACTTCCTACAAGAAATAAAAATAAAAAAATTGCAATATTATTCTTTTTGTTGGTATAAAACCCCATTTCCAATTCGATAACTTAAATCAAAGGGGTGAAATAAGATAACTATCCTTAAAATTAAATAATCATTTATATACTTACTTTTTTATAAGCTCAAAAACTACTCAACTAATTTCACTAAAAATTTCACAATTTACATGTATTAGTAACATGATTGTATAGAGAATATCGCCACTACTATTATAAGTGTAATAAAAGAGATTAAAATGGGGTAGCTAACACTATACAATAAAAGTAAATTACACTAACTTCCTGTAAGTTGTAAAGCTAAATTTGTATCATATTATTCTTAAGCGATAAAAAAATATTTACAATTAGATTACTAAAGTCAATGTAATGCAATTGGATAACTACCCTTAAAATTAAAAAAATCGTGTACACTTACTTTTTCTTTATGCTAAAAAAACTACTCAACCAATTTCACAATTTACACAAATATTAGTAGCAGGATTGTTAAGAGAATATGGTCCCTACAAATAAATATAATAAAAATGGGCTACTCCTTTGTCTATAGACTCAAAAACTATTCGACCGATTACACTAAAAATGTCACGGTTTATCCATATCATTGCTATGAGTGTTTAGACGTTACAATTACTAGTCTAAGGGGTGCAAAAGGGGTTGCTACCGCAACACAATAAAAATAAATTGCACCAAGCATGCTACAAGCTATTAAGATAAATTTGTGTAAAATTATTCTTAACACGTTCACTGCTAAAGACGCACATGTGAGCTTGACACTGAACACTAGTAGAAGCGGCCGACGCAAAATGCATTGCACGCCAACCCCCGTATTGGGAGTATTTTCAATACACAATGCATTGCGTGCTTCGCACGCCAACCTCCGTATTGGGAGTATTTTCAATACACAATGCATTGCGTGCTTCGCACGCCAACCTCCGTATTGGGAGTATTTTAACAATTTTAAGTCTGTGTGCATGTGCGTCAGCTTTTTAAAATATTAGTAATTATAACATAGATTCAAAAATAAAAAATAAAGTAATTTCTACTCATTTAGGCTACAAATATAAAAAATAAAAGGTCAGCTCCTACCATAGGAATACAAAATTTGTATAGCAGTGAACGAGTTAAAAGACAAATTCCAACTGACATACATAAAAAGATCTTCATATTGTTTAATTCTATTCAGTATCATAGACAAGGAAAGTATGTGTACGGGTGATCATGTTAAGTGTGACACCATTAATATTTCAGAAATTATCGATTTTACAGCAAAGTTGAAATGGGGAACTTCGGCTCTGGTCTAGTGACGGCCATCATGGAATTGTATCCCGTAAGAGCAAGGTTAAATTTCAAACCAATTATTTCGTTAATTTTTACTTTCTCGCTATACTATAGAATAGAGAAAGTATAGTGATCGCAAAAAAATCTATGTTGAGATTTTTGTGGACATATCCGTTTTGGGATCCCCCGAGTCCAAAAAAGTGGTTTTTACAAAATGTCTGTCTGTATGTATACATAGTTAGAGCGAAAACTATTCGATCTATTTCAAACAAATTTGCACCAGACATGTTACATAGGCCTGTATAGATGCACGAAAAAGGGTTTTGAAAAACAACCCTCTTTTTGGCAAAAAAAACCCCAAAAAATCAGTTATTATTTTTCATAAAAAAACGGCTCTAACTATTTTGATAAAATTTGGCTTATTTGTAGCCTTTAATGGGTACATTACCATATGAAAAAAACCGCATTTTTGTAAAAATTCTCGTTTAGCTAATAATAATATTAACTCATTTTTGGGGGGTTTTGGCCATAAAGGGGGTTGTTTTTCAAAAATTTTCAAAACCTTTTTTCGTGCATCTATACAGGCCTAATTGACGTGTTTGTTGCAAATTTGTTCGAAATCGATCGAATAGTTTTCTCTCTAGCTAATAATAACAATATTTATTAGTTAATCTCCTACTTTAATATCACCTCTTCTACCTCTCCTACAATGAATTATGAAGTCACAATGAATCTATTTAATATATTTAAATATGTTTGTGAGTAAGTATGTGCCAGTTCCTGGTACCGTTTATTTATCATAAAACTGTATGCAAGATCTCGTACCAACTGCATTCACAATATGCATTCGTTTTCCGTTTTCCATGTTTTTAACTCCCGTTCATTTGTTATGTAATCGACAATTTTTGAAGTACCAAGTTTGAATTTTTGTACAAACTTCGGAAAATGGTTATATGGGTTAAAATAAAGAGAAAATCAATAATACATTTTCGCTAAAAAACGCTTCGTTTTCTAGATAGCCGCCATTTTATTTCTTTTACAAAATAATGCATATCTAGAGAACGGTTTAACCGGTTGAGTTCAAACTCGGTATGAAGTTTAACCTAATAACGATCTATCTCATGAAAAGTAAGCGATTATATCCAATCGTGCGTTAAAGATAATAACAGCATACGTAACCACAATATTGTTGTGTTTACAGTTAAACAAACCAATTAAACACCTATTATCCTTCATCCGATTGTTTTGACAGTTCACCGTCCGATAGGTTATTAAAAGGACTACAAAAAAAAGTGTCTTGATATTTTTTGTTAAAATGTGCGGTTTTTGAGTAATTTCAACAGATCATTGTTAGGTTAAACTTCATGCGATGTTTCAACTCAACCGGTTAAACCGTTCTCTAGGTACGAGTTATTTTGTAAAAGAAACAAAATGGCGAATATTTTGAAAACGAAGCGTTTTTGGAAAAAAATTATTCTTGATTTTCTCTTTAATTTGACCCATAGAACAATTTCCCGAAGTTTGGCTGTTTACTTATGGAACACCCCATGTAAGGAAATATTATTTTATATCTAAATTACAAGTGGAAAACATGGACGAAGACCGGGATTCGATTCCAAGATCTAAACCTATAGCCCAGTCAATAAAGGGTTTGAGTGGGAACTAATTAGTGAAAAGCTGATTTTTTCATGGATGTTAGTTGATTATATAAGGAATATTTTCTGAAAAGTCCCCGCCCCTCCCCCTCTTGATTCCCCCCTACCCCCCTTAAAGTTCACTTTTAAAAGATGTTTTATTTTGTCAATATCTAAGAGATAAAAAGCGATAGAGTAATTTTTATTTCGTTATTGTAATCCTTATAATAATATCTATCAAAAATGTTCTTTGCGTTTAAGCTATAAAACAAGTATTTACCGTGTATTTTTAAATTTAATGTTATAATTTTAACTTTTCTATTACAATAATTACATGTTTAGCTATTTTTTATTAATATAAGACAAGTTATGACAAAATGGCTCAAATAAAACTTTTAGGGTATTTTTCAATCTTTATATTGATATAAGTTTTATAAATGTTAAGTGCAGACAGTTGACTTAATCGGCCTGGCAAAGGGAGATGGCGCGGCGCGGGGCGTACGAGTCCTCGCGGGCCGGATCAGCCCGTTGGCATATCAGCGGTCAATCTGCAGTAAAGGCCTATTGTTTGGACTTTTATTTGTATAGCTGGTCTAATTATGGGTATTATTGCAGTGATAAACACACAATATGATTTCTTTTAGCCAAGCCAATAAAGGGAAAAAATAGGCCTTTGTTGGACATAATTAGTGAAAAGCTGACATTTTGTTTATAAAATTGTTAATATTCTTTATATTAGGAGAGCCAGTTTAGATTCGGGGGATTATTCCTACTCCTAAGTTATTAGGACCGTTCCATTCTCCATCAAATATGGACCCACCATTATTGGACTGGCTAAAACCGGCAAGTGTCAAGCAACAGAACATGTTTTGTTTACTGTCAATTTATTAATACACCAATTTATTAATAGTGTTGGTAGCGCTTGGGCCTGAGAACCAAACAATCTACTTTTGAAAATCAGTAACTGGACGAAAAGTGTATTACAGGATTTCCAAAATCATCCATAAGTTGAACGACAAAAGGAAGCTTAATCTGCTTGCTTATGCCATAACAGGTTGTGACACAACATCTTCTTTCTTTGATCTGGGAAAAATAAAATCTTTGGACATTTTACAAAAGTCAGAAGAAGCTCAAACACAAGCGTCGGTGTTTCTACGTCAAGATGATTCCAAAGAACAGAAAACAAACGGGGAAAATTTTATCTTAACAGAAAAAGCACATGAACTTCAATGAAGCTCGTTACTTGCAAAAATTGCAAAAAAATCTAATCTAAGGTCAAACTTCGACCTTGCAAAGCATCCCCCCTTCATCAGCATTTGTTCAGGGTTTATTTTCAAGTACATGTTACATGGCTTGGTAACAGATTGGATGCTACAGTTTTGGAGTTGGAAGATGGAAAAGATGAAAGAAAATGGAGGTTACAGGAAAGCTTTAACACCAACATTAAGTACTAAGTCTTTTGTAACTGATGACCTTCTGCACCTCGTGTCTTGCAGCTGTAATACATCTTGTATTAAATATTGTGGGTGTCCGAAAGTAGAACTTAATTGTTTTAAGGCTTTAATGTGATAACAATCCTAATAATGTAGATGAAATAATTGATGATCAAGACTAAACTGGATTGGAATAAAACAGTAGCAAGAATGATTCCACTGTCTTAGGCCAGCCACACACAGAATCAGACACGGTCAGTCATAGTCAAAGACGCCTTTAGTCTTTTCTGTCTGTTTGACTGTTATTGACTGATCCTGTGTGTGGGGGTTTTAGTCACTGGGCGTCATTGCCTCCCTCCATTTTCAGTTCTTCTGTCCACCAGATTGTTGTATTGTGTACATTTAGTGCTTATTGAAAGTTTTTAACCTAACTTTGAAACGAACTTTGAAGAGAAGGAAGAGGAAGCTATAATTATGATGTGGAACTTGATTAATTTGTTTGAAAAGGCATTAATAACAGAGATCTTTGGGTACACCCTATAAACGAGAAGAGGAACCTCGTAGACTTTATTAAGGAATTGAGAACCATCCCAAAAAATCGAAAACTACTGTCGAATGAAAGTCGAAACTTTCGAATACATCTTGGAAAAAAACCAGGATAAGATTAAAAAACAAAACACGAATTTGAGAAAATCAAGTGACAAGGAGGGGTTGTACGCAGGTGGCTCTGACGGACACTGTCTGATAGCTTTTGACTAAAGGTGTCTTTTGAGGGAGCTGCGTCAGTCAAGGAAAACACATATTTAGACGTCTGTTTGTGTCTGTTCGTCTCGTTCGATGCAGTGTGTGGCGACCCCATAACCACCCATGCTAAACCCCCCGTTTTAGTTGCTATTAGTCAAACTGACTAAACGTGACTGACCGTGTCTGATTCTGTGTGTGGCCGGCCTTATATAAAACTGAAACTCTCTACTTTTATGTGCCAGTATTGTATATATCCCAGACAATTTTAAGATATTGTAAATATCAATTTGAGTGATGAATGGATGGTCCATGATGGTGTTTTGACAGTAAACAAAACATGTTCTGCTGCTTGACACCTGTCGGTGCCGGCTTTAGCCAGTACGGGACACGGCGCGGCGGGTCCATAGGTGGTGGATAATGGCACGGTCTTAATAACTTAGGGTTATAAATAATCCCCCAAACTAAAACTAGCTCTCCTAATATAAAGAACATTAACAATTGTATAAACAAAATTTCAGCTTTTCACTAATTATATCCAATAAGGCCTATTTTTCCCCTTTATTGGCTTGGCTAAAAGAAATCATATTGTGTGTTTATCACTGCAATAATAAATACCAGAAAATAAATAAATAATGAAAATTAAAATAAATGTTTACGTCTATTTAACCACTGTAATACCTATAATTAGACCAGCTATACAAATAAAAGTCCAAACAATAGGCCTCTACTGCAGATTGACCGCTGATTTGCCAACGGGCTGATCCGGCCCTCGAGGACTCGTACGCTCCGCGCCGCACCACTTCCCTTTGCCAGGCCGATTAAGTCAACTGTCTGTACTTAACATTTATAAAACTTATATCAATATAAAGATTGCAAAATACCCTAAAAGTTTTATTTGAGGCATTTTTTCATAACTTGTCTCATATTAATAAAAAATAGCTAAACATGTAATTATTGTAATAGAAAAGTTAAAATTATAACATTAAATTTAAAAATACATGGTAAATACTTGTTTTATAGCTTAAACGCAAAGAACATTTTTGATAGATATTATTATAAGGATTACAATAACGAAATAAAAATTACTCTATCGCTTTTTATCTTTTAGATATTGACAAAATAAAAAATCTTTCAAAAGTGAACTTTAAGGGGGGTAGGGGGGGGAGCAAGAGGAGGAGGGGCGGGGACTTTTCAGAAAATATTCCTTATATAATCAACTAACATCCATGAAAAAAATCAGCTTTTTTTCAAGAGGGCGGGGACTTTTGTGTAAATACTCCTCTTATACATTTTGTGTAACATCTGACAAAATTTCAGCTTTTCACTAATTACTTCCCACTAAGGCCTATTTTTTCCCTTTATTGACTGGGCTACTATCCGAGATAAAACTCTATCGGCTGAGCCACCCTGAGCACACCAGATATCGGTAGGTAGATGTTATGTAGTGTTCACTGAATGCCTCATATGAATCGACACTGAAAACAATCAAGTTGTATTTGCAGCTTACAAGTAGTGTTATCTGGTGTGATCAGTTTGGTAGAGTGTTACCTCGGAATGGTAAAGGTCCTGGGTTCGAATCCCGGACTTATTCTATGTTTTTTTACTTATCATCCCTTGCTGAGGAAGTGTGTAAGAGAAAAATCCTAACAAAATTAAAAAAAAAACATTTATTTTATAGTTTTTTTTTCGTTTGTTTAGTACTAATTTTTGTTTGTAGTGTGAATTTTTATGTATTTTGAAATTCGAGGTTGAGTGGAAAAGAGGACCCAATGGCCCTAACTTCGCCTAAAAAAATTAAGAATTACTTTAATTTTGTATTATTTTTAGTTTGTAATAATTAACCTGCTTGCACGCTTCCTCAGCAAGGGTTAACTTAATTAAACTCTTTTAATTAAGTTTTTTCACTTGTAATTTAATTTAATTTTTTCCTATTGTTTTTATAAAAAATACTTTTGAATTTCATATTTTCCGAAACCTCTGAAGAATGGGAACATTTAAGCGATTACTTGTAAGTAAACTACATGTATAGAAAGCAGAGATTTTATTATAATAATCCATGAAGTATTAATACCATTGCTGCAATGGTTTTTACTCATAAGTTTTAACTGATTATGATGTAAGCCTACAGGGACTTAATAACTAGTGTTATCGAAAATATTCCGATAAATATATTGTCTGTGCGTGGTATCCCTTTCCCTCCAGCGGACGGAGTCCCCACTTGTCTAAATTATTCCCTCCCGCCAACGCATCTGAGAGGTCATCCAACACACTATACATTATATACATATATATGTGTGTGTGTAACCACTTCATTAAAGAGATTGAAATTAACATCACTTGCTATGATTTCCTCCCGGCGCTTTTACGAAAAATCCCGAGCTGTTTTTTTACGAAAAAATGTACGTTGTTTTTCAAATGTTTACCTTGAAATTTTTTGAAACGATGTAACACTAAACCCATGTCTACATTGCACGTGTATTTTTTCAAGAACGTTATCACCTAAGCGAGCGGACACACCTCAAGTGAATCTAAAACAGAGCTCCGTGTTCTGGTCTAGTAACCGAAACTGTTGTGTCAAGGCTAAGCGGTGCTTTCTTATGTATTTTTATCCCGTCTGTTTGGCAAGGTGTAGTGTGAACAGATATCTTGGTAGTTCACTCAATTCAAATCATACAGGCTTATAGAACGGAACTATACTTAGTGATACAAAAGTCCGGCCACCCCTTAATAATTTTACTTTCTCGCTATGCTATAAGTATAGAGAAAGTATAGTGATCGCAAAAAAATCGATGTTGAGATTTTTGTATAAATATCCGTTTTGGGACCCACTGAGTTCAAAAAAGTAGTTTTTACAAAATGTCTGTCTGTATGTATGTCTGTCTGTAAGTCTGTATGTATACAAAGCTAAAGAGAAAACTATTTTATCGATTTCGAACAAATTTGCACCAAACATGTCAATTAGACCTGTATAGATGCACAAAAAAAAGGTTTTGAAAAGTTTTGAAAAACAACCCGTTTTTGGCCAAAAAACCTTAAAAAAATCAGTTATTATTTTTTTATAAAAAAACGGCTCCAACGATTTTGATAAAGATTGGCTTATAAAGATTGGTAAAGTGGCTCGGAGACAAAAAAATCCAACAACTAGAAGTAATTTCACCAAAATCAATCAAAACGTAAAATACCATAAAAGGGCTTGATTCAAATCCACTAGGGGGATTTTAATGTTTGCCAGTTTCTGTTAGGCTGGGATGCAAACCACTGCGAGCGAAGCAAAACAGTAAAAAGAGGCCACAAGATCGAGGAGAAACGCTAGAGCCGGGGCTGTAGGCTGAGTTATAGACGAATTCTACTAATATGAGTAGACCAATTTCCCAAATAGTTGGTGGAGACCCTAAAAACTTAATATTGGACATTCGGTCAACTCACGTCAGCGGTTTAGCTGCGTGATCGAATTATTTTAAATTGTAGGGTAAAAATGTATGGTTTCTTGTTTAGGAAAATAAAATTGTATTATTTTATAATATTCTTAGGTAAAAAGATGTGGTATACTGGTGTCCGGAAAAGTTTGGAAACGGCTGAATTACAGCTCAACAGGTTACATAGGGTAACCAGATTAAATGCAATTGTTCACTGTACCAAAGAAACTATTCTGGGATGTGTCTGCAATTTTTGTCCGCCATCATGAATCCTCCATAGTAAGATTCAACTTTATTTTTTTTTAAATAGCTGCATACCCAAATGGCACATCATTTCCATGTGAAATTTAACGAGAAAAGCAATGGTGGAAGCCGTTTGACCGTATCTTCAACCGTTCTTTAGATTTTAATCATTTAATTTCAAGATCAAGGAAAAAACGGTAATCACCAAACCTCTGTCTACATTTATTACCTATTAGCAGTCGCTAATAGGTACATTACAGTCGTAAAACATAAATTACATATAGTTTTTTATTAGCTTTTTCTGTTTGCTTTAGATTTGTAAAAAAAATCTTATAATAAAAAAAAATAAAATTCTTGCTTTGTGTAATTTTTTAATTATTATTAATTAATACAAAATACATGTTATGATGAGACATTATTAAATGGTTTGCAGTATACCATTTGTAATATATCATATTACAATTACTTTTAAATGGATACTATATAGACATAACTGTTGCTAAATAACAATTACCTTCTCGAGTTTTCGAAATTATTTATCAAAAACCGAAAGTTAATAATTACAAAAGTCGTATTGTTTGCGAAGCAATGAACGCGTGTCCCTACACAACCTACTTGTACTGGAACAGGGCGTTCAACCAACTGCACGGGCACAATGCCAATATAGACAGTGCAAGTTTTTGTTCACAAACATATACTAGAAAAATAAAAGGATTAATCAAATAGATTAGTCTAATAGACAGTTGGCAGAACTGAAGCCAATGTAATGGTAGCGGGAATGTTGGCAAACCTTGCGTAGACAACTTTGATATATTGTAAGTGGGAATCGCGTATATTCAAAGTATTGCTGCATAAAACGTACTCTCAGGCCCGGAACTAGATTATTAAAAACGTTTTCAAACTAATAATATCACAATCAATATTGTTTAGTTTTATTTGATTTTTTTTCATAATTTATAAACTTTACTAGCTGACCCGGCAATGTTTCGCTATTGCTTAGTTTGAAACTTTGAAAGACTGTAATTTGTATCCCTGAGGGCCGATGTAAATTATAATGGGATTCTGCTCATTGCTTGATTTACCTAACCTAAAATTATATTCAGTTTTTGATCCAAATCAGTTGTTGATCAAAATCAGCTGTTGATCAAAATCAGCTGTTTTAAGCTTTTCATACGAACAGCTGTTTCTGATAAAATCAAAAGAAATATTTCTTCTTCTTCCTTAAGATTGACCTTCCATAAGATTAACATTGAAACTTTGAGGGCCACTGGAGCGTAGCCCTAGTGTCCTAGGACTTTGGTAAATGGCCTAAAACCTTCCCAGGGTTAACCTGTGTAACTATGCAAAATTTCAAAGCAATCGGATGGACGGTTTGGTAACGCATAAAGGACAAACAGACATACATTGAATTTTATATATATAGATTATTCTGTAAACCAAGTTAAGGGTCGGCTCTAGTAAAACAGAAAGCAACCTGCGACTCCCTATAGCGGCGGTAGGTTACGCGGACATTGCTCATCCTAAATCCATTTAAAACCCGCAATTATTCAAATAGAGTTTTTTTTAAAATACCAAACTCTTGGCGACAAAATTCTTCATCCGAATGGCTTGGTAATTTTTCGCTATAATTAATAGTTACAACGTAAAAAAATATTTAAAATCACCCTATAGCGGCGGTAGGTTACACGGACATTGCTCAGCCTAAATCCATTTAAAACCCGCAATTGTTCTTGTTCAAATAGCGTTTTAAAAAAAATACCAAAATCTTGGGGACGAAATTCTTTAGGCGAATGGCTTGGTAGTTTTCGCTATAATTAATAGCGACAACATAAAAACATATTAAAAATCAATGTTTTAAATTGTTAATAAATATTAAACAAAATATTTTTCTTAATTTTTAAAAAGCCATATGCATGCATATTGACCATAGCTTTAAAATGACATATCGTTTATAATTTTCCGATCAAAAATAAAGGAAAAATTTTGATTTTAATTTAACATTGGTCTTATGGAGTGTCAGCCAACATGGCCGACAGCTAGAGCCGACCCTTAAGTCTTATTTATAAAAATAAACTGTAGGAAGGCTACCCGAACATCACTACCACAATGAAAATGTTTCTCACGCTGTCAGTTACAGTGTCATCTGGAGAACGAAGTTTTAGCAAACTGAAAATCATCAAAAAAAACTTCATGAGAAGTACAATGGGACAGGAGATACTCTATAATCTAAGCATTTGTGCTCAGTAAATATAATCACAGACGGGCGTAATAAATTATCTTTTTAAACATCAGTGACTATATTTGTTTATTATATAACACATCTTATTCATTAGGCACTTTATTTAGAGCGCATAACAGGCAAAATGCCTTCAAGAACTTGGCAATGCTGAGAATGTGTTTAAATTTAACTAACTGAACAATTAAAGGAGTTAAGGTAATGAAGGGGACCTGACAGACGGGTTGCTGGCTCTGGTTCTATGCGCGCAGAGCGCAGTAACAATTAGAGTCTATTAATTATGTACTGAGTGAAATAAAACCTTTGGCGTCCAAAATGCCTAAACACATTTTTTTAAATTGTACAGCCATAGCCTATGGTGGGAGCTGATGCGAGAAACGCTTCGTTTTCGTCTGTAGTAGTCCCCTCCCCTCAACAACAACAATTTACTGATCGGACCAGAACTGATTTTTCACAAAATGTATTAGATAGTTGGTCTGATTAGGTATTTAAAAGACCTTTAAATGTCGTCTCGCATTTTTTAACTCCGTATCTCTGTAATGTGACTTTTAACATTTTAAAACCATAAAGTGAAAATTGTAAGATATTAGGGCAATAACAATGCAATTGCTTTTTCCTCCCTATATACAACTTAAGAGTAATAAGTGCCAAGTTTTAGGTCTCCAGTTTTGTAGCAAGTTACTAATCATTATTAGCGAATTTAAATAGGAAAGATTAGGTATTGTAGTGACCCTTATGGTGAAACCTAAGGCCAGGAGTACTAAATGAGTACGATAATGGTCCCCAGAACACGTTGTGGAGTGTCATTAAAAATTATATCTATATATATAAAATTCAATGTATGTACGTTTGTATGTTTGTCCTTTATGCGTTACCAAACCGTCCATCCGATTGCTTTGAAATTTTGCATAGTAACACAGGTTAACCCTGGGAAGGTTTTAGGCCATTTACCGAAGTCCTAGGACATTAGGGCTACGCCCCAGTGGCCCTCAAAGTTTCAATGTTAATCTTATGGAAGGTCAATCTTAAGGAAGTAGAAGAAAGATTTCTTTTGATTTTATCAGGGGCACAAAAAACAGCTGTTTGTATGAAAAGCTTAAAACAGCTGATTTTGATCAACAGCTGATTTTTATCAACAGCTGATTTGGATCAAAAAATGAATATAATTTTAGGTTAGGTAAATCAAGCAATGAGCAGAATCCCATTATAATTTACATCGGCCCTCAGGGATACGAATTACAGGCTTTCAAAGTTTCAAATTAAGCAATAGCAAAGCATTGCCGGGTCCACTAGAATATATATAAATGTTCGCACTCTAGCAGCCCGAATTTTAAGTCACACGTTGGTTGTCTAAGTCGCTCGGACGATTTCGTTAGCCAAACAAATTCAACAACCGGAAGCACGTTTTTTGACCAGAAGTAACTCTCTTTGTTCGTACTACAATGCTTTTGTTTTGGGTTTTTATCTGAAAAAATAAATGTAAGATATTATTCTGCACGTTTAGTTTTTTACACTACCTTATTGCCAGTCTGGTTCTCAAAAAATCGATCAAAACGTAAAATACCGTAAAATTAGCTTGTATTTTTTAATAAGTTTATCCGCTGCAAAGACGAACAAGCGAGCGGAACAAAACCGTCGGGGCAGGACGCTGAGTAGGGACCAATTCACTAATATACTTTGTACATGGAGGCAGCTATTCAGAGCCCGTGTGGGTAGGCAAATTTCCCAAACAGTCGGTTGAAACCATAAAACACATAAACTCAACTCACGTCAGCGGTTCAGCAGCGTCATCGAATTATTTCAGTCTAGTAAACCTGTATTCCTTTTTCGTTCATCTTACCGTTGCTTTGTCCCAACTTGCTACGAATCGTATCCTCACCCCCAGGTGTAAAACCGGAACGTTTCCTACCTTTCAGTCAATAACATCATTATTGCAACATTTTAATTATTGCAATGAATAGCTGGGCGAAAAGGTGGAGAATCGAATTAAATGAGAAGACATCGACTCGCATTACTTGCACGAATAGAACAATCACCACTGCGCCAGTAGTACAGTAATTGATTCACAGATAATTCCTTATGCTAACACAGCAAAGTACCTCGGAATTAGCCTTGACACTAAATTGAGATGGAAAACACACGTAATAAACGGTATCAGTTAACTGACACAAACTTTCTCCCAACTTACTGTAGTCAAAATAATATTGTTTTTAATCATTTTATTTACTACTTTTTAGAACAAAACAAAAAAATAATATTCTACCTACGTCAATCGTATAAAAAAATTATTGTCCCAGGCGGGATTCGATCGCGCGACCTTTGAATTACTGGCCGTGCTCGCTACTGTGGTGCTACCTCGCGCGGCCGCCGCCGCGATGCTAGATTGACAACATAAACTTGTTTATTTTTAAACATTTCCCCATAATTATAAAACGCCGAAGTTTTGATAAAAGCGGGTGGTGTCATTTTGTTTGGCATCTTAAGCACTATAAATACTGAAAATTTGATCAAAATCGTTAGAGCCGTTTTTGAGAAATTTGCATTTTTGTCGTTTTTTATGGGTTTTTAGGGGTAAATTACCCTTAAAAATTAAAAATTCCAAAAAATGAAAAAAAACGCCTGGAGATATCAGGGTTTAGTACCTACATACCAAATTTCATGAAAATCGGACCAATAGTGTCCTCTCTGGTCGTGTATACAGACAGACTGACAGACAGACACCACTCTAAAAACACTTTTTTGGGTTCAGGGAGCACCAAAACAAAACATTTTACTAAAAATATTTTTGGGTTCAGGGAGCACCAACACAGATAATTGCACTAAACAATCTTTTGGGGTTCTGGGAGCACCAAAACAGATAATTCAACTGAAAATTCAAATTCGAACATTTTTACGAAAACAATACTTTCTCCATATACTACGTATAGGGTGGAGAAAGTAAAAAAATAGATGAACCAAACATAAAATACAGAAAATGCACTTTCTGTTGGAGAGAAACTCGGAGCTATCCGTTCAGAGTAAGCTGCTGCTGCTGTATCAGCAAGTTATAAAACAAAACTCAGTCGACG
Organism: Philaenus spumarius; assembly: GCA_018207615.1. Lineage (NCBI taxonomy): Eukaryota > Metazoa > Arthropoda > Insecta > Hemiptera > Aphrophoridae > Philaenus > Philaenus spumarius. The sequence goes on along the minus strand of JAGFPH010000916.1, from coordinate 360,638 downwards.
ACTTCAGGACACGGATGACAAGGCTACACTTCTCGACACAGCAGGACCTGGGAGAACCCCTTCATTGTTGAGCTTCAGGAGTCGACGTCCAGTGAAGTTTAGGACGGGCCTTGGAGATCCGAGGATGGTTTAATACAAGGGGCGCTTCACATCTAAGACGACTGATAGACGGACACTTCATCGTCACCGGCAGACGCCTTCATCGGGGCTCCTGTGTTGGTTGGACAGCGGGCTACATTCCGCGCTAACTACACATGTTTTTCTGTTTCAGCAAACGACTTCATCGGAACGCCAGGATTTCTCGGACATTGCAGTCGAGAGGAAGTTTAGGCCCGGGTCTGGGTGTTGAGCAATTTCATCCAGAGCTAACAAACCATGTTATTTTGTTTCAGCCCGACTTCTTCACTTTGAACGAGATCGTGACTTCATCGGAGCTTCGGGATCCCTCTGCCAGTGCTGTTTGGACATGGGTCTTGGTGTTTTGTAGCTGGCCGGTCCGGGTGGCGAATTTCTTCTCTTCTTCGTTCATCTGAAATCGAGATTGGACTTCATCGGAGCTTCGGGATCCCTCTGCCAGTGCAGTTTGGACATGGGTCTTGGTGTTTTGTAGCTGGCCGGTCCGGGTGGCGAATTTCTTCTCTTCTTCGTTCATCTGAAATCGAGATTGGACTTCATCGGAGCTTCGGGATCCCTCTGCCAGTGCTGTTTGGACATGGGTCTTGGTGTTTTGTAGCTGGCCGGTCCGGGTGGCGAGTTTCTTCTCTTCTTCGTTCATCTGAAATCGAGATTGGACTTCATCGGACTTCCGGGATCCCTCTGCCGGTGCTGTTTGGACATGGGTCTTGGTGTTTTGTAGCTGGCCGGTCCGGGTGGCGAGTTTCTTCTCTTCTTCGTTCATCTGAAATCGAGATTGGACTTCATCGGACTTCCGGGATCCCTCTGCCAGTGATGTTTGGGCACGGGTCTTGGTGTTTTGTTGCTGTCCAGTTTGAGCACACACACTGCCTAAACGCGGCTACAAAATGAGGCGGTGTAACGCAGCTGCAAAACGCTCGTGTGAACCCGAGAGGCTAGAAGATTGTTGGAGGATTCAAATGTAACTGAGAACTAAGTCTATTGACCTAGTAAAGTAGTAGGTTTGTTTATTGTGAACTGGAAGTAGCCATAGGACTGTAATCCACTAATTGTTGCAATAATATAGGAAAATTACTAGACGAATTATCAGTTGCAATAAATAATAATACAAAATAAAGTTACATAACAAGACAAATTACCACCTACACAACGTATCCGCCCAAGTAACAAGTAAAAAACATTTAAAAATACATTTCCACAGTCTGTTTAATAGTTCGGGTCGGGTCTGCGACCGTTGTGCTCGGAAATAAACTTAAATCTTGTCTTTCGCAGATGGGAAATCTTTGCCTGGACCCGAGCCAGACGATATGACCACTGCAGCCATTAGGTTTTTACTGCGATATCGCGATGCCAGTAATCATAACCGTCGGAAACTTAATTAGTCGCACATACTTTGGTAAGTTTATGTGCGTCACTCGTGTGGGATAGGAGGGATCGTGTTGCTGGATGCGTGGGGGATGGCAGTACCACCAAAAACAGAATCACGGTAAAAACCACTCAAATCCTTGTTGGAGTCCGGAACTATTTTTAAATTCTTTAAAATTTAAACCATACAGGTCTGTGATAGCTATCCCGACTTCACAAAAAAAAAAAAAAATGAAGTACACGGTGACCTAAATGTCAGTTCCTTAATTGAAACAATTATGCAACAAGTGTTTAGAAACCCCATTCCAAAAACATCAATATAGGTTATGCCACACATCAAAAGTAAGACAAATTTTTATAAACATAAATCCTAAATAAAAAGGGTTTTATCTAGCAGCAATGCGTGTCTTTAATCAATAGTATATAGTATCATGTATGATTCACCGAGGCACACACGAGGTTACATGGTTCGGAACTGCAGGTGATATGGGTGTCATAAGAACGCATCGCACCAGCTGGGAATCTAGTGCCGAAGTGGCCAGAATGTTCCTAAACGTTCTCTGAAGAATGTTGGAGAAACCGAAAACGGGCTATGAAACTAGAGACCTAGCAGGCTCGTCAGACACAGCCACCATCTTGAAATTCAACTCCCATAAGAGCAATGTTAATTAAACGCGTAACAAGATGACTGGAGTAATAATGATCAGAACATTATTTTGAATATGTAATTTTAAAGGTTAGGACAGTCCGAATGTGGATATCATTTAGTTTTTACGTTTGTTTTTAACTAAATTTGTTCTTTGACTTAACTAAAAATCAAAGTTTACGATTTTTGTAAAAAGCTCTCCACATGCGAACAACCTTTCAAATACAAGTAATCTGAATGAATTTGGGTAATTTACGAAATCTGCTTTATTTTGGAAGCACGTACGCGCCGAATGCGTGTTCCTACTCGAGTGTTTAGCCTACACTCAACTTGTTGCTCGCGAAGTAATAAAAATAAAAACATTCGTTAATTTTTTAATGTGTGAGAGAAAACTGTGTTTGGTAACACATACTCACATACATTGTCACGCATGCGCATTTCAGTACGTCTACAGCCATTATGAAGCTGCCCTATATTTGCAAGCGGAAGAATGAAACGCAGACAAACTCAATGCTAGTATTGTACAGCTCTGCCCGCTTGGAGAAACATTTGTTCTCTGGCCAACTCAGAAATATTTCACTCCGTGCCTTAAATGATTAAAACGAAGATATCAACGTCTAAAAAAATGTTCATTATTTTATTTTACTTGATGCTGAAGAGTTAAAATTTATTAAATTTTTTCATTCACCTATCGAGTTTCGGTTACTACCGTCTAAGGGGTTAAAACGGGGTAACTTCCCCTATACAATAAATGTAATTTCCACCAACTGCCTACAAGCTAGGAGATGAAATTTGGTACTATTATTATTGGTAAAAAAAGGGTAATTTTTTAAGCTACAACTTTTCTCATTAATGTTTATTTAAAAAGTCCACCGTTTACCCACTAAAGCAAAAAAACCGTTTTTTGTACCCTTTCGATCCCCCTCCCCCCAAAAAAGGGAAATTGGTAGACGTTTTTCTATAATGTTTATGATAAAAATAACCGGTGGGCAAAAATATCATATTTATTCTAACAAAGGACTTATTCTTTATCATATTACCAGCACTAAATTGCAATAACGTAAAGGCCTACAACAATCTGCACGCAACTAATTTCCCCAACAATTGAACTAGGCCGCTTGGCCGGCCGCCAATGATTTTCGACACACCATGTTGTGCAAAAGTTTATTCTTGGATGTTTAATGCATGTCATTCATTGAACCAAAGGAAGCGACAGATTCCTATTCAATATCAATAACAGTGTCGAGTGGACATATTTATAGATGTGATTTCATAGTATCGGCTTGTCGGTTTCAGTTCGCCTAATATTTTCAGATTAACGGAAATGACGTGTTCGCCAAGCGAGCGAACTTCCTGAACAGGAAATGGCGTTGATTTAAATTGATTTTCATACAAACTTGTATTCAAACAAAATTAAAAATTAATTTAGGGCAGGCGTTTCACTATCCTAACCGCAATTATTATATAAAAATAGTCATCATACAGGACAACTTTTTTTAAAACCACTTCCACCTCTATTATTTTAAAAACGAGAAGGGGACTTATGGTACAGTTAGTCTGTTGTAAAATATTTCGCATTACACTGGGGAGTGGGCAGCTGTACAGAATATTAAAATCCGAGAGTTATATTCAAACAGCCTATGCAATCGAGAGGAAGCTGTGTTTTCTCGTCTAAGCATCGGCAATTCCATGCTAACCAATAAGTTTTTGATACTGCATGGGGACCAACCACTTTGCCCATACTGTTATGTGAAAAATCAAAGCATGTCCTGCCTACCGAAGAGGTTTCGCCTACTGGAGTGCGATTCTGAGTGACGATACCAAGACCATTGATCATCAGGTTCGAAGATTTTCCAAGGACGTTAAAAGTTCATGAATAAACACAGCCACTTTTAAAGAGCGATTCAACAACATCTACATGAGAACAACTACATACATATACACCTCAACTATATTTAAGAATAATCCAGATGACTGATGACAGAATTAGATACAAGCCCTACCAAGAAAACCAATATAGTCCAGGACCTGAAGGGGGTTGATTATGCGTGCAAAGCATGACGCAATTTTATTTCTGACTAGCTGACCCGT
>JAGFPH010000916.1:329615-344612 GCA_018207615.1 Philaenus spumarius | reverse complement strand
ATTGGTAGATCAACAGAAATAGGATCGATAGGGTTGTAACCTAAAAATACAAAAAACCATTAAAAAGCGTACTTAAAAAATATACCGATGAAATAAAAATTACATTTTATACTTTTTTGATAATGACAATGTTTTTCTCCTTAAAACAAACCTCACTAAAATCGGATCGGTAGATCTACAGAAATAGGATCGATAGGGTTGTAACCTAAAAAACAAAAAACCACCAAAAAGAGTCCTTAAAAAATATACTGATGATATAAAAATTACATTTTATACTTTTTTGATAATGACTATGTTTTTCTCGTTAAAACAAACGTCACGAATATCAGTAGGTCGGTAGATCTACAGAAATAGGTATCAATAGGGTTGTTACCTAAAAAAACGAAAAACCACTTATAAGTATATAAGTATATCGATGAAATCAAAATGACATTTCATCCTCTTTGATAATAAAGACAATATTTCCTATCACTTAAAACAAACTTCACGAAAATCGGCAAGGTAGTTCAATTCTCCAGAAATACGTATCAATAGGGTTATAACATAAACCTCTAAAAAATCCAAAAAAGTGTCCCTAAAAGTATATCGATGTAATACAAAAAATTACATTTCACAATGATTGTGTGTGTTGGCCAACAAGTGTAACTATGTTAAAATTTTTTGTGATTTTTTGTGTGTGATGTATTTAATTTATTCTGACGAGGTCCCGATGTTCGTAGAAGTAAATTGTAAGAATTTGTGATTTGTTTCTAGTAAATTGTAGAGTGTTTGAAAATGCGCTGAGTCGCGAAACAGCTGTAACATGTTGTAACGAGGGTGAGGAATGAATGCCGGTAAGAAATCATATTTATAATTTAAACATATTTTGTCTGTTTTACATTTTTGGAAAGTTGGATTTCGAGATTTTTTTCAGCCGCCATTTTGAAGCTGTACACTATTTTGTATCTTATATAATAATTCAGCACAGCCTTAAACGTTTGGTGACCCTGTTTCAACCTATTTCTGGAGATCTACCAGGCTAATTTTCGTGCGGTTTGTTTAAAATGAAACAAAATGTTTTTATTTATAAAAAAAACTTGTGAAATACAATGTTTACTTCATCCGTATATTTATAAGGGCTCATTTAAAAAATTTGTTTTTCCTTTTGGGTTAAACCCCTATTGATACATTTCTAAATATCTTCCGGGCTGATTTATCTAGCGTTTTGTTTTAAATGAAAGGAAATGTCATTATTATAAAAAATGTATAAAGTGTCACTTTTATTTCATCGGTACTTTTTATAATGGCACTTTTTGAGGGTTTTTGGTTTAATGTTGCAACCCTATTGATCCTTTTCCTAGACTTTTTGCCCAGGTCTTTTTTTACTAATCCATCGCAAACAGCCGACCTATGAGTAGCCAAACTTCAACTCAATACACTACTTTACATTAGTATGGGCCACACAATACCGGTGTTTTTAGCCTCGCTGCGTACAACTCTGTTCTTGTATATTCTACGACATACCTGTATAACAACAACTCAATCAACTACAGTACTACAAACTAAACCACATTAATCCATCAAAATGCACACACACACAAACACTGAAACATCCACTACCTATAGAGTTATGTGTTATGGAAGCCGTGTAGTTGAAAACTGAACGGGCTTGCGGCGCTACTGCTCTAGCGAAAGCGTTCGGTCTAAGTTTAGAATTTGGCATCATCTCCTGCTGAGAAGCCCCGCTCACTCTACCCTAGACTTTGACCCGTCGTCATGTCGACCTATTGACGACTAAATTTACCTAATTCGATTATACTGTAAGGTCGATAGATTTGTTTGCTTAATGTAGTATCTGTGTTTTTTATTCATCTTTGATCTCGAGCTTTTTTACTTTCTCCTATAAACTAAACTTCCAAACACAGATTAAAAATACCCTACTAGTCCAAAGATCTTCGCCTAATTAATGGTGTTTTCTCGAGTAAACATAAAATCACCAAAATAGCGAAAATCTGATTTTACAATAATAACAATTTTTGACCACCTGGTAACACGCGGGGATATGTTTATAAGGGACTCTTTCTGTGCAGGATTGCGGAAATAAATCGAATGAGAAACAATTTTTTAGCTAGAGCGAAAATAGGACCCGGACAATATACACGCATGTTTAACTGGAAGCAGTGTCGCCACATGTCTAAATTTGAATTATCGTATATTTGGTCAGAAATTATCGTGTTTTATACAAAATTATCGTTTTTTGTACAAAATTATCGTAGAAGATACAGATTGCAAATTCACCTTTAATGTTAGTACAAAATACCAAAATGTAGGCTATTTTTGATAATTTATGGTTTTTTCTAGGATAAACATAAAAATAGTCACCATTGGTAGACACAAATTAATATTGCCAATGTTGTGTTAGAAAGTTAATACATTTCGTAAAAACAAATAGTACCTAGCCTATGTAGAGGCATAGACAAATGGCTTAAAAGTGTTAAAACAAGCATTTTATGTTTATTTAATGTATTTCACCGTTTGTACTGGGAACCGGAGTTTTGCCAACGGGTGTCAGGTAGATGGGGGGGATGCCGTCGGCAACCTCTTGGTGCGGAGATTTGCCAACGGTGGGGGCGGGAGAAAGAGAGTGTGAGGGAGGGAGAGAGAGCGATTGTCAGGGTTGTCTACGCTTGGGGTTGACGACCATTATTAAAGAGCATCCACCTTTCTCGTAATTATAATACGACGAAATATTATAATTATACAAATATTATAATCATACTGTTATCGGCAAAATACTGTGACTAAACAGTTTAGGTAAGTCCTCTAGTTTTTTTTTATTCTAATTATATAAAGTGATAATACGACGAAATATTATAACTATACAAATATTATAATCATACTGTTATCGGCAAAATACTGTGACTAAACAGTTTAGGTAAGTCCTCTAGTTTTTTTTTATTCTAATTATATAATATGAAGAAACGTAAATAGTATGTATACACTTAAGCATTCATATGCTTTCCAACAATCGGTTATAATTTTTGTACCTGGCAGAATTCTTTCTTTTATAATCGCTAGAAGAGTCTCTTTGTCTCTCTTCTCTACAGGAATCTCTCTCTCTCCCCCTCCCCCTCTCGCGCCCACCCCCAACCGATGGCAAAACTCCGCAGTATGAGGAATTCGCGGATGGGGACCCTTTCTACCTGATACCCGTTGGCAAAACTCCTACACTCGTTTGTACTCCTACCGCAACCCGCGTAAGGAACTTCGTTTCGAAAAAATAAACATATTGTTATTTATTACTAGATTTTTTATTTTAATTATTTTTTAGTACTACGCTATAAAAATAACTATAAACTAATAAACTTATGCCATTAATAATTAACAAAACAACTTAATTTTATAGTACAAAACACAGAATACAATCATGCATTTCATAATGAAGTTGGATCACAGCCATTTCCTTTTAATTAATTGTCCTTAAGTTTACCTAATTCCATTATATTGTAAAGTCTGATAGATTGGTTTAGTTATTATCCTATATGTGTTTTTCTTTTCATCTTTGATCTGCACCTTTTTTTACTTTCGTCGTATAAACTACAGTAACCTTCAAACTTAGATACAGAAGAGTAGAAGAAAAGTGTTACGTCATTAACCAAACGTCCTGTTTGCCGTAGGAAGACGACTTCCGTCTCCCTTGTCTTTACAATTTACTTGTCAACTCATTTTTAACCCTAGCCTAGAAGTGACAGTCACATTTTCCTATAGTGATTATAATGGCAGGATTTTTTACTAATCGTGTCTCGTACAGCGTCAATTAATTAAGTTGGACGCTGTTTTACCCTTGGTTTGATAGTTTTGACTATTATACAGCTCATGGCATCTGCAGCCTATACATAAAAAAGAAGTCCTGACTGACTCATAATCAACCTACAGCCAAAACTATGACAGCTAGAGTCTGGGTGCCTTCATACCACTAACTAGAAGTGCACTAAGATTTTAATATCGATTTAACGGTTGAAAATGGTCAAAAGAAGGGGTTCACTCCCACCCCTATAACAGATAATAACAGCTGATTTGAATCGAAGGCTTAGCAACACAATTCTGAACCAGCACACGTTTGTTGAAAGAATTTACATTCATTACCATATAGCAACCAGTTTAGAATCAGTTCATTATTTTTCACATTAAATTTGTTTAGGCAGGTTAACAAAATACAAAATAAAAACAAACACAAACAAAAAATAAACGAAAAAGGCTTACTGCATTACAATTCAAACATCTTTTGTTACATGTTGTAGGCTACATATTGTAATATGGACGATCACATTAAGACGGAAACTTTAAACAAAAATGACGGGAGTACATTATTTGTAAGGGGTTCTACTCTGTATCTGAGTTTTTGATGTGTAGGTGAGGTACTTAAGTTGTGATATAAAAATTAATTAATTCAAAGTTGTTGATGTAAAATTATAATTGTTCATAAAACTATTAATGAAATGTTTAAATTTTATTGTTTTTAGTTGTACAGTATATTGTGTTACCTCGCTGCTGCCGGTATGACTGTATACCGGGTGTCCCACGAAGAGGTCCCTATTTTTGAATTAATATATTAGATGCACCGAACACTCTACAAACCTGAAACTCAACAGTCCTAACATACACATATGTAAAAGAAATACACCTGAGTATCAGTTAATTCTGACACATTAGGACAAAATGGCGGGATATCAAAGAAATAGTACCTTTTCGTTAAAATAGTTTTATTTGCTTAAGTGTTACAACATAATTATTGAATTTTAACGATGTTACTAAGCACTAAACAACGTTATGGAATTAAAGATATAAGTAACTCATAAATAAATTAAATCTATTTGATCCATAAACCTTATTCAAACTGATGTCCATCGATCGCAATGCACTGATGACAACGAAATAGAGAACAGTCATACGCTTTGCTGAACAACTCTCGAGGTATCAACAACAGTTCCTCTTCGATCAACCTCATTAGTTCATCGTCTGTCGCAATGTTATGACAATAAACCTTCTCCTTCAAAAAGCCCCACAGAAAAAAGTCATAAACAGTCAAGTCTGGAGACCTTGGGGGCCAGTCCATGAAGCTGGTGCCACGACCTATCCAACGGTTAGGAAGATTTTGGTCCAAAACTGCTTTGGCCACTTTAGCATAATGCGGAGGAGCTCCATCCTGTTGGAAAAAAACGTCTTTCATCTCAGGCTGAGAAAAATGAGGAACTATGTGATTGCTTAAAACTGATGCATACCTTTCTCCAGTCATTGTTTGTCGGGATATGTCATACGACAAAACACCATCCTTGGTAACAGCAGCCCAAACTGTTATACCTGTTGATTTTAATTTCTCTTCTTGTAAGATATGTGGATTTTTTGTGTTATAGTAATGACAATTATGCCTGTTTACAGTTCCTGTTCGATAAAATGTCGCTTCATCTGAAAACACGATTCCTTCATGCCAATTGCTATCTACGTCAATGTTTTCAATTATTTTCGAACAAAATTTCAATCGTCTGTCAGGATCATCTTCAAGCAGTCCGTGAACTAAATGAGTTTTATAATGTTCGATTTTGTTCTTTTTGGCATACCTTTGGACAGATGACTTCGGTATCCCTGTAGCAGATTCCACCTTTCTTACTGAATTAGGCGTATTTGGAGATTCCATGAAAGCAGCACATACGATTTCTTCATTTTCTATGTTGGAGGATCTATGGTATTTTTTTTGTATTGACCCCGTTTCTAGTAGGATAGTCTTCCACTTACGAATAGATTTCCTTGACGCTGGAACTACACCTGGGTACCTTTCCCTAAAACACCTTATTGCTTCATAATCATTTTAAAGGCAATAGCCCAAGAACAACATTTCACTTTTTGCTCAGTTGAAAACGACATGGTACATAAGACACTTTACAATGCAACATAATAACAAATGCCAATGTTTATTACCAAATATGTTCATTGTTGTGGATACACGCAGTCAGCTGATAGATTTAAAATAGTCTAAACAGTTGTAGCTGTTCCTATTCTAAATAAAAGTAGGTTTACCCTTACAATACGATTGCTGATTTTGTTGTTTTTTCCCGCCATTTTGTTTGGATCAGTCAGAATTAACGGATACTCAGGGGTATTTCTTTTACATATGTGTTAGTCACGACTGTAGAATTTCAAGTCTGTAGCGCGCTCTATACGTATGTCATAACAATTCAAAAATAGGGACTTCTACGTGGGACACCCGGTATATAAATAAATACATATTATTATTACAAATAAAACAGCTGATTTAGATCGCAAACCTCAATTTTAGGTTAAGCCTATACTGGACCAAAACATGTGTCTTGCTGACTGACATAGATTCAACGTAGAGCAAAAACTACTTAAGGTACAAATACGAAAATTTAAAGATTTATTCTTATAGCTTCATAGCCGCACACTAAGACAATTTTTGATTTTAAAGCGTGAAAATTATGAAAGTACATGGATTTACTCCCGGCTTTATAACAGATGAAACAGCTATTCGAATCAAAAGCTTAGCAACACATGTAAGTTGAATATACTCATAAGTTTTACCATAGCAACCAAATTGGCAATTTAGAATCAGGTAAATTATTCTTCACAAGGAAATGTTTTTTTAGGTTAGGTTAGGTTAATAGCAAACACAAAAGAAAAAGGCTTACAATATAACATCTGCCACTATTAAAATTATGCCAACTTTATTCTTTACTATAGTCTATTCCACCAGCCGTGGCGTCTATTCGACCGGTTTGAAATACTTTACGGAATCACATTTTATAACTTGAAAATTGCCTCTCTTCTATGTAAAAATAAACCAAAACTTAAAATACCGTAAAAGTACCCGGTTCAAATCCACGTGGAGGCATCTTCTGATCCGAGGCCTATGGTCGGGAGCGAGCCAAGCGAAGCAGTTCACAACACGAGGGCGAAAAAGGACAGTCCATAATTCGAGGCCGTAAGATATAGGTGCAAACACGCAAAGCAGCGCGTTAACCGTGGCTATGTAACGTACACTCGGCAGCTATTCAGCGCCTTCGTCAGTAAAGCAATTTCCCAAAACGTTGGTAGAAACCGTAATAGTAGTTTACGCAACGATTGTATTATGAAGGCCTTTAAGCCACGAGTGAGATGTAAGTTGGAACACGAGCGAAGCGAGTGTTCTAAATATCTCACGAGTGGCTTAAAGGCTGAATACAATCGTTGCGTACACTACTTTATCTACGACCAAAAATATACAGGCTATTTGATGTTTGATGTTGATTGTAGATTTAATCATTGAATAAATAGACCAAAGCGAACTAGGTTTCTTATCTTGGGCCAATTCCTCAAAATACGCAATGAAAACATTCTCGGAAAACGAACTAACACCATTTCTAGTTTTCCACTCCATAAAATGGTTATAATCCTTTTCATAACGAAATTTAGATTTTTCTGGCAACAAATTGTTCAGAGCCGAATTTGCTTTTGTATTAATTTCCTCTGGAGTTAAACAAAATTCATCACTATCACTCATGTTTGCGGAATGCGTCAACTCACGTTTGAGGTTAGTTACAATAACACACTAACATCCGGAACGTATGGGTACAATCAGCTGATGTACGAATAGCGTTATTTTTATTACAACTCTACTTCCGTCAAATGACGAGCTCTCATTTGTCTAGAGCCTATTATGTAAAGTGATGGTCGTAGATAAAATACATAAACTTAATTTTGTATATTCGCTGAACTCACGGATCGAACTATTAATTTTAATTTTCGGACTCATTACAAAAATGACGAATTACAGCCGACGCACATTCCGTGAGTGTTTCATTCTTTTGCTATCAGCCCATTATAGGTGTCTGTATGTTTATCAAGCTTTGCCCACTGGGACGAAGCATGTTGAGATAATATACATCTGTTTAAAGGAATGCCGGCTTAAAAGGGAATTGTTGAGTGGCCTATTTTTATCCCGTCTACAGATGTAGTATTTCACCATTGTTTATGACAGTTTACTTCTTTTTTTAAATATCAAACAATTTAGTATTGTCTGGACGGAAAACACGGTTTTGGTTTTCTATCGGTTTGAATAAATGTTTAGACAGAAAGTTAATTAAGTCGTTAGCTGATAGGGCCTACTTTAAACGAGCCACTGAGGTCATTTTTAAATTCGTGTTTACACGCAACGACTTTTTGTACGTTTTGTTGGACACGGCAAATCGCATCAAGTAAAACGGAGTGTCTATACTGTAAATCGTACGATTTATCGAATCAGTATGAAATCCAAGATTGGATCGAAAGACTGATGGGCGGGCGGATTCAATTTCCGTGAAGTTGAACAACAAATCGTTACATGTACACACAGATTTAATGTATTATACATCTAGTAACGGTAGTTTCTTATAGTTTCTAGGACATATAGTTTCGTTTTTTTTTTCAAATTATCTTATAATTTATAATAAATTTTAGTAGGTCTACTTACTCTCTATATAAAAATGTTTGTTTCACATTTTATCCATTTTATGCCGGGAGTGTTTAAACATTGCAGTTACTACATAACAGTCTAAGTGGTTGAAATGGGGTTGCTACCGCTATACAATAAATATAAATAAAACTTACTTCCTACAAGCTATCTAAAATGGTGTAATATTAATTATTCTTACGTAATTTAAAAAACCATTTATAATTCAATAACTTAAGTCAAAGGGATGAAATGGGACAACTACTTCTAAATTAAATCAAGCATCGCCGGGTCCATTAGTTATAAATAATAAAAATTAATAACTGCAGTAGCTCGTGCATCACTGAAGAAGGCGACTTTGTCGTTGAAACGCGTTTGAGTTAATAAACGTATTTAGTTGTGAGATTCTGTGTTCAAGTTTTATTCTATCAATTGAAAGCTTCAAGGCAAGTACATTCTTTTTCTACATCCTCAAAAACTACTCAACTGATTTCACTAAAATTTACACACAGTACCAGGATTGTTTAGAGAATATGGTCACTACAAAACAATGGGTACAATGGAGAGCACTATACTACACGCGCTATAACTTTGCACTTGGGATTTTTGGAGTTTACTGTGAAAATGGTATCGGCAACGTCGCACTGTTGAGACGAGCGAATGTGTCTTATCGCGCTGACTCACAGGTGCACTTCCTGAGTAGGCTCTTTCGAAATTGCAAATTATTATTTTTTTCTTCTGATACATTTTTCAATATTTCTTATCATAACATGTTTGGTCATACTTTGCTGATAATAAATATCTAAAATGTATTAAAATTGGACAATTATAAGTATTGTTTATAGATGTACAGGGTGATTCAGTAAAGCGTAGCGGGCTATGCAGATTCAGATTCTACATGCAAAAATAAGTCGAAAATGTAGTATAACATTTTTTCGATTTCGGCTTAGTTTAGCCGTAATTCGCCATTTTGTTTTTTTACAAAAGTTCACTTTAACTCTGGAAATAGATAAGATATAAAGTTCAAATTTAGAATAAGCATTTTATATGTTACAATTAACAAGTAGTATACCAAACACAAAGAATTTATTTTTATAATTTTCAAAATGGCGGCCGTTACAAATTTTTAACGTGGAATATCTTAAAAACCGTTAACTTTACAAAAAAATTACAAGAGACAAAATATTTTTATTTTTTAACGACAGACAGTAGTTTTTTTTTTTGTAGTTTCAGTAGGTCAAAGGATAACCGAGTTATCGACAAAAACATAATTTCTTGGTAATTGTCTACAACAAACAAAATTAGCCTAAAATCATATATTTTTTAAAATTTAACAAAGTTTTTAGTTAATTTTGTAGCGGGCTATGCAGATTCAGATTTTACATGCAAAAGTAAGTCGAAAATGTAGTATAACATTTTTCGATTTTGGCTTAGTTTAGCCGTAATCCGCCATTTTGTATTAAAAAAAAGTACTTTGTATTGTACTTTTTACAATAAGATATTTAATGTCAGCAGGTTAAAAACGACATTTTTGAAAGTTTATGTTATTTTGAATTTATTATTTTGTTAATAGTATTTGTTTTATATTTAAATGTTAATTTTTCCGCAAAACGATCACAATATATTTAGTTTACCCTTTTTCCAATACTATTAGTTGTCTGATTACAAACATTTTTATATATTATTTCTTGTTAGAAAATTATCTTTAAGATGCATAGTCATAATGAACTTTTCATTAAGTTTTGAAGAAAAAGTGTAATTTTACTAGGAGCCTAGTTGTGAGTCATCGTCCAACCGGATACATTTGATAAGTGGGATGGGGTAGCGAGCCGACCCGCAGCGTTGCCAAACTGTGCAAGTCCCAAGTGAAAAGTTATCGCGCGCGGGGTATAAGCATTGAAGAAACAACACTATAAGAAGCGAAACCTAATGGGCTATAAGCGGACGCTTGCATGTTAGTTCATTTCGAAGCCACTCGGAGCGCCACTAGTCTTTTGCTGTTCCTTGAGACGAAACTGACATTATAGGCAGAGTTTAAATTTCGCCGCTCCACCAGACCGCGAATATATCTGCCTCTTGCACTGTCTCCTGTCTGGCACAAACTGCGTTGACCTCCTTTCAACATCCCCAACGAAGAGAATAATTTAGTTTTCGTTTTGAAGGGAGCAAGCACATGTTTCAATATTTGGCGCACGTTGCAACTAATTATACAGTACTGTTGAACAATGATTTATTATTGATAATGTTTTTAATAACCAAATTATAAAATGTGGCATAAATTTAATACTTTTTTTAATGAATTAAAAACAATTTTAAGTAGTAAATGATTTTTTTGTAACTTACAATGATTTTTTTGTAACTTAACGTAAAAATGTTATGTCAAATACTGTATAAAAATTATCTTAAATCTCCAATTAACATTATTTGAACATGGGTTTTTCCTGAATTTGATAATCTATTACTGTAAAATATTGTAAAGTCTTCTAAGTTTGTTTTGTTGAAAAAATATCCCATACAAGGTAAATGTAAAATATGCATGCAACAGTAATTAACAAATAAACACTTTATTTCGTAAAATCGGACTTAAAATTGGTAAAATATTTAACGAAATATACAAAAACTTAGGTAAAATAGTTAAACAGTTTTTGTTTTGACACCAAACATATGTATTTCAGCCTTTCTCAAATAAGGTGTTAGATTGTTCATTACTGCTTTTGGGATATTTAAAGCTTATAAAAAGTATTGTTTTCTAGGCAATACTTATGACAGTTTGGCGAAAAAGCTCTAAAAGATTTAGTTTTATGGTCAATATTTTGAACTGGGAGAAAAAACCAAAAATAAATTAATAATAATAATCTTTATATTATTACAAAACTATTTACAATCGATCACGTAAGCAACAACTAAAATAATTCAAAGCAAAGTATGGTACACATAGACTACGAAATAATTGTACCGAGTGTTCCATAACTAGGTGTACGCTTATTCTTCGCGTAAGGGATTGAGCTACCGTAATGTAAACAAGTAGCACGGGTTGTGAGCTTCGCTTCGCTCGCAGCGTAAAAACTCGCCCATCGGCCTCGGATGAGAAGATGCCCCCAATTTAAAGTCCACCACGTGGCTTTGTACAAGTTACTTTTGTGTTATTTTACGTTTTGATCGATTTTGGAGAAACCAAGCTAGCTATAAGGCCGCGTAAAACAAAATGTGCTGATTAACATCCTATATTTATGTTTTTAGAAAGAAAAAAAACATTCAATCACGTAGGAAAATCTAAATAAATCTATTTTCAATTTTACAAAACGTAAAGGGGCCGATAGTTATGGAACATCCTGTATAACCTAACATATTGTTACAATAAATAATCACCATGAATATACACATACATACATTGGAAAACAAAATACACACAAATATAATGTTACAAAGCTCTTAAGAAACCAAGCATACACAATTTACAATCACTAGTGGGGTTTGCATGAATTTGTTATTTTTGAGTCCCCAATCCCCCATTTTTTGGGCGAGGGATGAAATGAGGAAATGATAAATTTTATATTTTTGGGAATGTTTGGGCTTCAAATTGGTACATTTGTCATGAGCCTAACTGGTGACGCTCAAACTAATGGATCTTACACAAATTTCTCCCATTTAAATAACATGGCGTAATTTTAAAATGTCAGTTGTTAAAATAAACTCAATTTATTGGATTTTTATATTTTGCTGTAACTCTGCAGTGTAAAACGAATAAAATGACACTTTTTTTACAAATTGGTAGAAAAATACCGACGTAATAGGCCGATTATGTACTTCCCCAACGATAATTCAATAATTACAAAGCAAACGCTTAAAAACGCATACGGTATACGTGAAGCACAAACCTAGAATAACGGTCGTTACACAATTAACATTGATAATTCAATAATTACGATAATTATACAATAATTCAATAATTTATATAACAGGAAATCTATAAGAGATATAGAAGGGTACTGTAAGCGGCGTAAATGTTCAAAATTTTTAGCTCTTTCTATCAACCAACCTCGTCGTTTTTTATTTTTTCAAATAAATAAAAAAAAAAACGAAAAATGCATAAAATTACAATTTTTATAGCCTCGAATGTTAAAAAAAATGTCATTGCTTGATGACATATCTAGAGATAAAAAATAAACACATTTTTTTTAAATCTCACAATCGGTCCATTAGGAGAGGCTGGGCGATTGGAAATAGGTTTTCGACAAAAATCATTTAATAATATAGATTATTATTTGAAAATATACAATTAATTATAACAAAATACCACGAGATGCTCTTCTCTTTCAGTTATTGTTTTCTCACTTTAAAATAGGATTTACAAAACTTTTATAAATTAACGAAATGATTTACAAACGCAATAAAAACAAATACTAAAATATACTTTATTATGAAAACTAGTGAATAAAAACGTGAATCCAGAATAAATAAATAGAATATCGTGATCGGACCAATGGAGCGTTTGTGGCAGGACCTTTTAGTTTCGAGCGCAATTTTATTGTCGTTAATCAACTACCTTAAAAAAACCAAGACGAGTTTTTGGAGACAAAACTTGTTTAAACAACAATTTTAGTACTTGCAATTTCCTACAAGTTTCCCGCTGACGAAACATCGTAACTTGAAAAATTAAAAAATCCTCGCTTACTGAGAATTTTATGTCAGATGATTCCTGAATTAAAGTGAGTTTGCATTTTACTTTTTCAATGTGTACAATTACGTAAAAATATATTTCATGTAGAAAATGAGATGGGTAGAATCCCACATCTTTAATCTAAAACCTGTTTTTTTTTAAATTAAAGATAACTCAACCCATAGGCTAAGTCACCTAAGGAGAGCATAGCAGTTGTTTACGTTTACGCATCGACAAAACTATTTGGTCTCTGTGAAGTTGACACTAGGGGCGGGCACGTAATGTACAGTCCCAATAAAGAAGGTACAGTCCGCGCGGCGATGCTGCTGGCGGTACCTGTTGGCCTCGATCCAAACTAGGCATTTTCGACTGTTTAAAAGTGTTACCTCTGATAACATGGGGGTTTCGCTTCTTAAGGCCCGGTTCTACAATCTCCCGATAAGTGCCCGACAAGTTCCAGGTAGAGCTATCCTTCCGATAAATTAAAAGAACGTGTTCTACAATATCCCGATAGCCCTTGTCGGCAGGATAAACTTGGCTATCCTACCGATAAAGTTGTCGGCTACTTGAAGCACCCGATAAGATGTTATCGGCAAGATAAATGTACAGAATAGGTTAGAACTGTAAACGATGATTGAAACTATGCTTATTTATGAAGATTTTAATGACATTTTTGGTGAAGATGGCGATGAAAAATAGTTCATTTGATTGTCCAGTCCAGAAATAATGAAGTCTTTAGAGACAAGGTTTGGAATTTGGATTTTGTTTACAATAAAGTATTTTTTTATTGTTTTAGGTTAACGATAGGCCTAATAATTGTAGAAATTATTGGAGAAAAATAACCTAAAAATTTTATAAATAGCAACAATAAATAATAAAGTACAACGTAAGTTAGTAATAGTTTTCTTTCTAGATAATATTAATAATATTTATTAGTTAATCTCCTACTTTAATAAAAAATCACCTCTCCTACCCCACACTACAAGTCTCAGTGAATCTGTTTAATAATTTAAATATGTTTGTGAGAAAGTATGTGCCAGTTCCTGGTACCGTTTATTTAATTTTATTTGGAAAAAATCAAAGTTGTAACTAAAATATGAACTAGGCCTAGGCCTATCCACAGAAACAATGTACAGCATAATATTTATAACCCTTACTTAGCTAGTTTAACTGTTGATTAGCCTACCTTGAAAAGCATTTCACCACAGACAAGAAGGCCTTAACCACTAAACGTGAATTACTAATAATCACGCACGCGAAATACACACAACGTAACACATAACACAATCTACGCACGTATTCCATTTTAAAATAACACAACACTAAATTAATTAAAAAGTATAAAAATTAATTGTCAGCACTTGACATAATCATCACTCGTATGCACCACTACACTACTGAGAATGAGAAGTGAGAGCAACAAAACAAACAAAAAACAGACAAATCTGTCAGGAAAAAGGAGCAATAATCCAGAAAACCACCAATGCCTTCAAACGTGAGAAGAAGAAGAACCAATCAAGTGGCTTCAGTTTAAACGATTTCGTCGCTTTTCCGTTAAAGCTGTATCCGCTACCCTTCAAAGTTATGAAGGTAAAACAATATTCCCTACAGTACGTTTTGTGAATGATGGCCCGATATTTTATTTTTGGCAACTGTAATAACAAACTCATTGCCATTCTATTTCCAATATTCCAATACTAGTAGATTCAATAGAGCATTGCAAATTTTAAAGCCCAATAACGGAATGCCGGTTAATCAATTACCGTAATTTCTTTTTGCAATTTCGTCTGAAAAATGCATACATAATTTTTTTGTGAATAGGAAATGACTATAGTTCATTTCACCTCAGCGTGAGGCTAATAAAAATGACCGTAAT
>JAGFPH010000916.1:302979-314727 GCA_018207615.1 Philaenus spumarius | reverse complement strand
TTCCAAACCACGTTATTAACTGTGATCTGGGACGAAATTCTCGAGAGAGTTCATAAAACAAGTAAGACTCTTAAAAATCAAGATTCGTACCTATTTGGTGCTACAAAGGAACTTGAAACACTATCCTCGTTTTTGAGTAAAAAGAGAGATTTATTTGATGATTTCGAGTCCAAAGCATTGAAACTTGCAGAAAAAGAAGAAGCTGTATACGACAAAGTAAGAAAAAGAAAGTTATTGCCCGATCCCGATGAAAAGAAGGACAGAAGCATGGAAGAAACATCTCCTCGAGAAAGATTTCGCACTGGAGTGTTTGTTGCCATTGTTGACAACATAGCTTCGCAGCTCAACATAAAAAGGAAGGCCTATAAAAATCTCGACACAAGATTTAAGATCTTACAAAATCTAGAAAAGGAAAATTCCAAAGAGGTGGCTTGTGAAGCTGAACTGTTAGAAGTATACAAGAACGATATTGATGGGCAAGACTTTGCCGAGGAATGTAACCAATTCAAACAATACATGGTTTTGGAGAACCTTTATAAGATCAAAGAAATGTACGCCTACATAAAATCAAACAGATTAGAGAGCACTTTCCCCAATTTGGAGGTCGCTCTCAGGATATGTCTAACCTTATCTGTGACGAACTGCACAGCTGAACCTAGCTTTTCAGCTTTGAAAAGAGAGAAGTCAGAAATTAGATCGTCGATGGTTGATGAAAAGATTAATGGCTTATTGTTGCTGTGCACCCAAAACGACATTACTTTAAAATTAGACTACAAAAACATTATTGACGACTTTACAACATGGAAAATCAGAAAAAAAGCGATAGTATGAATCTGTAGTCAGTCTAGTGGTAAGCCAACAAACCAAAAATAATCCAAAGAAAATGTCAAAATGTGATTAAACGAATACTGTAAATAATGTAAATACTTCAAATGTAAAGAAGGGTGGGTGAGTGGTCTGTGATGCCGTGAGGTATGTTACATGTATTCCCACCGGAGGCCAGTAGATATCTCACGGCTACCGGTTGCCAGTCCGGGACAAATCTGTAAAGGAGAGTTAAGGGACTAATGGTCTAAAGTCCCTCCCGAACCAAAACTGACATTTCAGACTAAATCTAAATTTACGGGGTATAGGTGTTATGGTAGGGCTGGTGGGGGGGGGGGGTAATCAGCTGGCAGGGTATGAAAAGGGGCGCTACTCTTTGTTGTGCCTAGGGCGCTGGCAGGGTGTAAAACGGGCCTGGATAGAAGGTAACTTATTACAACACACAAAACCTTTATAATTTATTATAACATAACACAATTTACAGGTTATCATAATGATATTCAACTGCAATAAAATTACAAAAATCATGTCTTTAGGATCAAACTAAAAATATCCTGTAATTAAAAGTGGATTTTCCCGGCTTTTACTTTTGAAAATTCCTTAAGTAGCAAGTCAGGTACATTTCATCAATTCGTTCTCAATAATTGCCAATGTTAACAGCCCACTCAAGTGTTCCTGACTCAAAGCTGAACGTAAATATATTTTTATGAGTTTTAACTTGGATAAGCTTCTTTCCCCGCTGGCAACTGAGACTGGGAGAGTCAATAATATTTGTAGTGAAACAAAAATGTTAGGGAAAGTATCACTCATGGTTATGAAGGACAATGATTCAGCATTGTGACTTCTTGAGGCAGCATAGACGAAAAAAGTTTAAGCTCGTCGAACAGGTCATCACCATTGATGTCACAGTCTCCTCCATCCTGACCGCTTAAAATGGTTTCAAGTCGTTTACATGATTTCTTCAACTCTGTGTCACTGAAACTCTTCTACAGGCCAGCAACATCATTAAAAAATTTGAAATTTGCACTGTGGTTTTCCATGAGGTCAAATCTTTCCTGTAAAGGGCTAGTCTATTCACTAGTGAAAGGGGTGTAAGGTGTAAGCTGAAATGTGAGCTCTCGTTGCGCCTTCGACCTTGGCCACAACCTTGCAAGGCGGGAAAACATCAAATGAATTCGAGACGAACTCAAAAAAGATTCTTCAGGGATGCCAACTGGAAAGATAACAAAAACTTGTCAAGGAACCAGGCTGTGACTTTATAGACTGTATACTGGACATAGGCTGCCTTGCTGCACATCTCTACCATTTCAGTACATACAAATCGCAAAACTGCAAAGAACGTGACGGTAACGAATAGAGACCAAGTCCTGGTGCGCATGAGACTCGATCCGGCTCACCAGGAAACTATCACAATTGTATTAGGACGCCAGAAGACTAACGGAGTGATCCAAGGGTCTGCCATTGAAAAAGAAGAAGACAATGCCAAGTAGAAATACCGAACTGCGTTCATTAAATTAGTTGCTCTAGGATCTAAGGATACTTACTAAGCAATTGAGAGGATCAGAAAAATCTAAAACTAAATAGAAATAATATTTAATTGTATCAGCAAACTATAAAATTGTTTGATTATGTATATAGTAACTAAACCATTGTGAATAGAATAGTTAAGAAGGACATTCAAAGGGGTAATGTGCATACTTAATTGTTGAGAGAACTGAAGACATAATTCTCTCAAGACTTAATGATTTTTTTTTTGGGCAATTTTAGAGCGTAAATAAGATTATCAAGACTTGTAGAAGATTAAAAAGCCTTGTGATAATAATAATGGGATGTTTGTGTATTGCAACGACTTCAATTTGATTAAAGGAATATGCTTTGTTAGGAATAGTAAAGTTGCGTTCAAGCAAAGGCTTAGTGTTATTATTAGCTTCGTTATAATTATTATTATTGGGAAGCAATGTAAAACTTGTAAGTACTAAGACAAGAAAACCGAAAGTAGAAGCTATTGCAAAAGATATTAAAAATTGTCGCAATAGCTGAGACACCCTAGTTGGCTGGCTGTACAGGGAGTTCAGTAACCTGGTTGGTTATATATAGGTACTCTCGACTGACCTAAAAACAGAGCTAGTGCTTTTGGAGAGACGGTTGAGGACAGCAGAAGCTCTGTCCATCCGGCCATCGAGAAGTGCCACGCAGATCTTTACTTACCTTGGAAGGACACGACAGCAAGGTGAGCAAACAGATTATATAACCATTCACTACGATTGCATTAAGGTGACAATTTAACTAATTTATATAATTATGTTGGATTATACTGATACTTAGAGTGCTCTGTCTTGGAATTTAATCAGGCGGATATAATTTGAATTAATAAAATTGAAGAGGTCAGCCTTTGTACTCGTATGTTCAAATTGTAATAATAGGTACCATAACCGCTCATTTTGTAGAGACATGAATATTAAAAGAGTAAATAGATTAAGTAAGGTTTATAAAAAAAGCATTGTGTATTCACTGAACCACCCGAACCATAAGAAAATGCAGAAGCAACGTTGATCTAATCCTAACAGCTTTCAATCTAACCTACAAGTTTTCGTTGATAATTTTAAAAATATCGATTAGTTACCTAGATCATAGATAAAGACAGTGGGAGGGAACAAAGTGATCATTGCCCATAGACTAATAGTGAATAGTGCCCATGAACAACAGTGACATTATATGACCAAATAACATACTAAATTGTGATGCATACATTACCACACAGTCATAGAGCGGAACTTCCGCCAATTGAATTCCGGTAAGGAAGAAGATAGCAAATTTCAGCAAGTAAGTTCCTACGTTCATTCATTCTTGGAGCGAGATGGTCATAAGTGAATTGCTCTTGTAATAAAGTTTTGGACAGAAGTCCGTTAAAGTGATCATTATGAATATACCAAGTACAAAACAACTTTAGAATGGTCTAGGTGTGCTGATAGTAAAAGAAAATTCAATCGACACAAACAGATTCAATCGCTCTATTTGTCTTCAAGTGGTCTCAGGTTTTAAGAATTCATCGACAAAATAACATAATTAATAACCAGTGGGGTGAGAAAGTGTGCACAATGAACATCGTATTAAAACCAGCTCGTTTGAAAGAAGTATTTTTATAAACTCATATAATTTGCTCTCTTTAAGCAATAACTTTATATTTGGATACCGTAACACATTTATGTATTTTTATACATACTTCTCTATTCATTACACGTTTCAAGGTTGTTTTAAAGCAATTTACATGTTATTCTTTCACAAACCTGAATTCACATACTGAGTACCTTTCTGCCCAATGAACCCAACCATGAAAAGGTACCTAATAAACTATAATAAAATATTTTGGTAAAGTAAATTCATAATCAATAATAATTTGTTTGTAACCCAGTCGTGTCACAGAATATTTATATTTTTATACAATACGAGCGGGTTCACAAAAGTAACCGGAATTGGACTGCCGTGGGCATGTAGTACGCATTCCTGTATAGTGAGACCGGTGTCATCGACCTGGCTTGTTTTGTTCGCCAGTAGTCATAGTTTTCACTGGTGCTATTTTATACTCTTTTTGTTTTTTTTTATAATGGCAAGTTTAAGTGAACAACGTGCGGCTGTGAAATTTTGCTTCCTGCTTGGTAAAAATGCCATTGACACTGTTTTAATGTTGAAAGCAGCTTACAAAGATGATGCTGTGGGAAAAACTCGAGTGTGCGAGTGGTTTGCTCGGTTTAAAAATGGTGACATGTCGTTTGAGGATAAACCTCGTTCTGAACGTTTATCAACTGCCTGAACAGATGAAAATGTTGAGAAAATTCGAGAACTTGTGCTCGCAGACCATTGTTCAATTGTCAGAGATTAGTGGGGTATCTTGCAGTTGGGTTCAGTAATAAATTTTTTTAACAAAAGCATTAAAAAAATCTTTATTATTAATTGGAGAATATCTTGAAAACTACACATGTCTTAAAATTCTTAAATGCCCTTTCTTAAAAAAAGCCCTTTCAAACGATTTTTAAATAATTAAGTCAAATTTCAGAAAAAAGATAAACTATACGGTCAGTAATTATACACGGATTCTGATTTTTTTTAAAGGTTCAAACAACGAAAAAGTTAATAATCTCATATGAAGGGCTGAGAAGCCAATGGGTACAAATTACATTTTTTGAATAATGACCAGTTAAGTGCAGAAACTAGCTCTTCAACACTTAAAAATGTTTGTGGCCAAGGAATATAACTACAAGTCTATCGTGTGCTCAGATCTTGTGGCGAAAAAAAAACTACTTCGTAGAAGAGCTTTTTAGCTTAGCAGCCAAGGGGTACATGTAATGCAAGTTGCTTTACTTTACATAGGTCATTTACTTGTAACTTATGTTTTATTACATAACTTCTAATTCCTGTTAACACGTTCACTGCTACGCAAATTTCGTATTTCCTATGCTAGGAGCTGACCTTTTATTTTTTATAATTATAGCCTAAATCAGTAGAAATTACTTTATTTTTATTTTTGATCCTTTCTAAGAAATAATCACTAATATTTTAAAGCGGACGCACATGTGCGTCCATAGCACGTAGGCTTAAAATTGGCATATTAAGTACACAATGCTCTGTGTATTGAAAATTACAGTAACAACTTTTATTAAATATTGGCTGATAACAAAGAATAAGGGGATGAAAATCAAATTAACCCTTTGACCGCCAAGGGCCGATCTAATCGGCTTTTACTAACTGTCTGAATACCGCCACAGCTGATTACATCGGCTCTCAAAAGTTGGTCGAATACCGCCATAGGCCGACATGATCGGCTGCGGCAGTTTGTCTGAACAGTGCCACGGCCGTTATAATCGACTTTTAGTATTTTGTTTATTTAGTCACTTTTGTTACCTAAACCTGTATGTTTTCTAAACTTATAAAGAGGATAAGATTTGGCCTTTCATATTATAACAACATATTTTTAGTTTACGTCTATTTTAAAAGTTTGTATAGCTGTGCAAAATAAATACTTGTATGAATACGGTATAAATAAATACGGTACATTTTTACTTTCTCCACCCTATACGTAGTATATGGAGAAAGTATTGTTTTCGTAAAAATGTTCGAATTTGAATTTTCAGTTGAATTATCTGTTTTGGTGCTCCCAGAACCCCAAAAAATGGTTTAGTGCAATTATCTGTGTTAGTGCTCCCTGAACCCAAAAATATTTTTAGTGGAATTTTTTGTTTTGGTGCTCCCTGAACCCAAAAAAGTGTTTTTAGAGTGGTGTCTGTCTGTCAGTATGTATACACGACCAGAGAGGACACTATTGGTCCGATTTTCTTGAAATTTGGTATGTAGGTACTAAACCCTAATATCTCCAGGCGTTTTTTTTTCATTTTTTGGAATTTTTAATTTTTAAGGGTAATTTAACCCTAAAAACCCATAAAAAATGACAAAAATGCAAATTTCTCAAAAACGGCTCTAACGATTTTGATCAAATTTTCAGTATTTATAGTGCTTAAGATGCCAAACAAAATGACACCACCCGCTTTTATCAAAACTTCGGCGTTTTATAATGATGGGGAAATGTTTAAAAATTACCAAGTTTATGTTGTCAATCTAGCATCGCGGCGGCGGCCGCACGGGGTAGCACCATGGTAGCGATCACGGCCAGTAATTCAAAGGTCGCGCGATCGAATCCTGCCTAGGACAATAATTTTTTATACGATTGACATAGGTAGAATATTATTTTTTTGATTTGTTCTAAAAAGTAATAAATAAAATGATTGAAAACAATATTATTTTGACTACAGTAAGTTGGGAGAAAGTTTGTGTCAGTTAACTGATACCGTTTATTTATTGTGTAAGGAAAAAATTCAATATTTTTACTAAATGTCAATTACATAACAAATGAATGGGGGAAAATCTACCGGATTTGTATTGTGATTGAGGATCCATATTTATTTATAAAATATTTATGTACCGCATAAAATACCGAAAATAGGCTGTATACTTTCCCGCTAGTTTTACCGAGTCGTTCTATGATTGTTGAATGTTTTTGTCATATTATTTCTGTTATTACACTAAAGTGATACACAGTTTGTGTAAGTGTTTAGTGAGTTCAGAGCTGTGAATCTTGTTTCTTACAATAATAGCAATGAGTGATCCTCTAAGAAGGGCTCTACTCAACAAAAAAAAAACCGGGGCTTTGCGTAAAAAACAAACGCAAATACATATATTAAATGTTAATATTTTTTGTTTAAATTTTCGGGAGTTATTCTCATCAATAAAATAGGGAATAACATAATATATAAGATTAGAGGAAATTTTTTTTTTACATAGTTATTAGGCTCTAAACTTAAAAATTGTATACAAATATTTGTTTTCCTTTACTTTTTCAGTTATAGTATACATGTAAAAGTGGAATTAATACCATTTTTTGTAAATTTAGTTGTAGTACTTTTAATTGCCAACAAAACGAGACCAAAAGCATTATTCTAGCTTCGGTATTAGCTAAGCTACAATGGTTTATGTAAACGTTCGTCAAAATACCGAAAATAGGCTTGGCGGTATTAGACAATCCCACACGACAGTGGCTTAGCGCTCAATGCAATGTCTCACTTAGTCGACCTTGGCGGTATTCGGAGCGTCCTAGTAGAAACTGCATGGCGGTCAAAGGGTTAATCTTTGTTATTATGTTAGTCTATAATTTAGCAATAAAAAATTTACTAGTTTTAGTGATCATGGTTTTACCTGGATTTGATTTTAACAGTGTAACTTTAAACTGAGTTTTCTCAAAACTAACTTCACTACACTTATACCCCCCTTGGCTTCTCAGCCCTTAATATCCAATTGGAATCTCATTTCTTGCCTGTCAAGATTTTTAGAGATTCTATCTTAAATAAAATTTATATAAACTTATTCTACAAATAAATGTTTGAAAACCTAACAAATTCTGACAGTAAAATTCTTAACCAATCAGAAACCATAACTACAGTGTCAATTTTGATCAACTTAATACTGGATGTGTATTGTTTATCAAACACTATTTTGACTAGAAGTAAATGTAACCATTAACTGTAGATATAAAGTATTATAGTCAGTAAACGACAACCTAAAATCTATCCAGATAACATTGGTTCTTAGACAGACAGACGTTGTTATACACAAAGAGTGGTCGCTTTTAAGGACGACGCACTAATTTCCCTCTGTCACTGCAGAACTAAGGAATGTGCAAAGTCAGGTAATATGTTAAAAGTGGGGGGATTAGCAGGACACTGTAGCAGTGGTGGTAGATGTAGATGGCACTGATTGAGGTCTCTCTCTACCTTAAGGCTTGGCAGACCCAGCCACTATCTTGAATTTCAACTCCCATAAGAGCAATGTTAAATACGTAACAAGATTACTGGAACCCGTAATAATGATCAGAAGATTATTCTGAATATGTCATTTTAAAAGGTTAGGACAGATTGAATGTGGACATTTAGTTTTTAACTAGATTTGTTCTTTGACTTAGCCCAAAATCAAAGTTGTCAATTCTTTAATCAAAAAAGAAAATATCAAAAATGTAAAAAGCTCACCACATTCGAATTTTATCAAGTAAAAGTAATTTCAATAAATTTTGATAATTTATGATGAAAAAATCTGCTTTATTGTGGAAACATGTACGCACTGAATTTGTTTGCCTACTCGAGTGTTTAGCCTGCATTCTGGTGGTTATCACATCAACTTCGCAGAGGAATACTAGAAAAATCATATATCCGTTAATTTTGAATGTGTGGGAGAAAGCTGTGTTTAATAACACATTTTCACACATGTGCGTTTCAATACGTCTAGAACGCTTTAATTTCCGCCTTTATGAAACTGCCCTGTATTAGCTAGCGGAAGAATGAAACACATACAAACTCAATGCTGGTAATGTAAAGCTCTGCCACTTGTCGAGCTGCAGTCAAACAACTCAGAAATAGTTTTTCACTCCCCTGAAGAGCCTAAAGACCTGTACATACATGTGAATTTTGATGTTATCCTGTAAGTGTGCATCATAAAAATTCACTCTCATTATTTTTTCAAAACATGCCAAAAGAAGTAGGCCTATAACTTCAGAAATAATTATTTAAATATTTCGTTTTTAAATATACTCCGTTTTTAAAACCAACTATAAAGTATAAAATAACTTCTCCTAGCCCCATACAGATTCTTAACAATAAATATATTGTCCTGAAAATTTGTGATTGTGAATGTTTAATAGCTATGAAAATACTTTTAATATTAAAAATGAAACACATGGAGCACATCCGACCAGGGGGCAGATTTACCATATCACGATTGCGAGGGTAAATATATTCTATTATTTTATATAATCTATATATATTAAAAGAATTTGGTCAAAACCTATTTCCAATCGCCCAGCCTCTCCTAATGGACCGATTTTGATGACTTTTGTTTTAAAATGTGTCTTATTACCTGTAGATATGTCATCAAGCATTTACCGAAGTCCTAGGACATTAGGGCTACGCCCCAGTGGCCCTCAAAGTTTCAATGTTAATCTTATGGAAGGTCAATCTTAAGGAAGAAGAAGAAATATTTCTTTTGATTTTATCAAGGACACAAAAACAGCTGTTCGTATGAAAAGCTTAAAACAGCTGATTTTGATCAACAACTGATTTGGATCAAATCAGTATCAAATGTAGTATTACCTTTTTGAGGTTACATTGACAAACTAAAAACAAACACAAACAAAAATCAACGAAAAATGCTAACTATATTTTAATTCAATTCAAACATTGGTTGTTACAAACCTATTATATATAAAACAGCTAATTTGGATCAAAAACTGAACATAATCATTCACAGATATGTCAAGTCTTATATATTATCATCCGTTCAGCCGCTATTCACCCGAGAAGGAGCCCCGGCATACAATCCTTCAAATTTCCCATGTTAATCTTATGGAGATAATGTTTAATGAGTTTGAGTCAGCTGCCAAATAAAACAGCTAATTTATGCTCGGTCACCTATGTACAAATGAGCAAAAGATTAACGAGATTCTTTATCGAATTTTCCACCTGCGAGCGAAGCGAAGCAGCCATCTGAGGCCGAAGGCCGAGCCGGGGTTGGGACGCGGAGCGTCCAGGGGCAGAGCCCCTAGTATATTCTATTATTTTATATAAATACATATATTTTTAAAGGCTGAGAGGCACTTTATTTGTATTTATAAAACTAACACAAAGTAGGTAACAGTAATACTGTACAACAGATTAGTTTACCACTTCCTTTTTCTACTAATCACTGTTTCAAACATCATGAATACTCATCGCCATCCAAGAGCTCTGTTCCTTTTTTTTTGATCATATTTTTAAAAATTTTCAGAACTTATTTTATGTTCATCAAGATCAACTTACTAGAAGCCACTTGGAAAATATATCTGAAGTTTACTCTAATGACACAGACGGGTCTCTGTTGTTTGACGAGTTGACACACTGTCACAACTTCCTGAATATCTTTGACCAGACAGAGACCACAGATACTTCGCAGGAGAAACAAAGGTGAGTAAGAATTGACCAGAAAAAATGGTGTAAACTCCTGGTGACAAACAAAGGGCTGAAAGAAACCTTTCCTAATCTGTAAAAAAAATCCTGAAAATCTTACAATTCCAAAGCTTCTGGAGGAAGATCCTTTAGTGCTCTAAAGAAGATAAAAAAACTATCTACGTAGAACACTTTCTCACAAGACCAGCAGCTGAATGACTTGACTATAATGCATGCATAAAGTGAAACTTTGAAGAATATCAGCTATGACAAACTGAGAGACGACTTTGTTGGTAAGAAAGCCAGGAAGAATTTAGTTTAGTTCATGGACAGGGTGTAGGCTATAGTGAACATTTTCTTATAGATTTAGTTAGTAATAAGGTAGGTTATTACAATTTTTGCAATGGATTTTTAACAATCCTTACAAAAATATTACATCTACTAATTACAAGGTTCTTGTTTGATAGCTTATGACTTAATAAATACCCGGTCTCCCATAAGGAACACAATATTTGAATTACGCGCCATTGTTGGTATGTTAGGTTAGCAGCACTGGCCCTTCCTGTTTGGCCATCTGTTCAACAGTTGTTCAGTCAACTGTCAGTCAGTTCATCTGTTCAGTCAACAGTTGTAAGACTGATTCAAAAATTTGAGGAAACAGGTTCGATTGTAGTTATTAAACCCTCAGGTCGTCCTCGTAATGGCCGGTCTATGGAGATCATTGCCACAAAGTGTCACTGTGTCTTCGGAGATCAATTCGCCGTCGCTCTCAACATTTGGGCATCCTGAGAAGCACCAAGCATCGAATTCTCAAAACAGATTTGCATATGCATGGTGTTATGTTTTGCAGGAATATGTTTTAGTATTTTAGTTATTAGAAATAGTATTTTGAATGTTAAGGTTTTGACCAGTAAGACGGACAAGGAAGTACGGTATAAACACGGAAATTGTAGCGAGGTCGCGCGAAGAGTTCGTTAAACGCGGAACACGGAACTCGCTTTGCTTTGGTTTGTTTTAAGATGACAACAAGGAAGCTAGACGGGTTATAAAGTATAATCCGAATCTAGAATCGAGGCCAGAGGATTGTGGTCGTTGGGCCAGAGTGGGTTGGTCGATAGGCCAGTCTGTTAAGGTGTTGGGCCGGTAGCTAGGCCAGTCTGTTATTATCGCGTGTGGCCGGAAAAAGTTGGGCCGGTTCGTCGGGCAAAGTGCGGCCAGGAAATCGGGACTTGGAATTCAGCTCGAGATTTGGACCATCGAGATACCTGTGGAGACATCAAACTAAGTGAGCAAACCAAAGTATTTCAGTCTATAGTTAGAGTCACGTATTATTCAGAGTTTTGGGATCATTCAGATAAAAGTAACACGCTTTAGTTTGCCAATACCGTAATCCAGTCTGTCTTAT
>JAGFPH010000916.1:286688-302969 GCA_018207615.1 Philaenus spumarius | reverse complement strand
GAGTTTGAACCCGGGTGTTAAGGGAACTAGAAATCTTAACCTATCAATGGCTACAATATTCAACTGACACAACAACTTAAGACAGCTGTTGGGCCATTTGAAGCACCGAGAAATTCGATTTTAGAAAGGAAAAATGCGGACCCCGATTTTTGTAAGAAAATCATTTTCACGATGAAGCGCACTTTCAACTTAATGGATACATCAACAAACAAAATTGTCGAATTTGGGGCACTGAAAACCCTCGAGTCATTGTTCAGAAACAGTTATGTACACAACAAGATGCGGTTTTTGGACTGGTGGAGTGATTGGGCCGTACTTTTTTGAAGACGATCCCCGAAATGCATTAAGATTTTTTATGGCCTCAATTGGTTCCAGCAGGATGGCGCTACCTGCCATTCTTCAAACGAAACAACTGAGAAAAATTTCCTGAACATCTCATCTCTTGCAACGGTGACCAGAATTTACCATCGAGTTCCTGTGATTTGAAACCATGTGACTTCTTTCTACGGGGATTTCTGAAATCTTGTGTTTACGTCAACAAACCAAAAACAATTCCTGAACCAGCTCAAGACAGCAATTCGAGGCGTCATTGGTGAAATTGAACCACAATTGTGCCGTAGGGTTATAGAAAATTTTGTTGAATGAGTGAATGTGTACAACCATAGTTGTGGATTGTGGAGGATATTTGCCTGATGTCCTGTTATACAATTAACCATAGTAAGTGTACTTCTACTGTAATACAAATATTTTAAAAGTCGATTTAATCAACAATTCAAATCTTGCGTCCTTTATGGGACACCCCATACTATATTATTAGAGCATATTACTGTTATTAATTAAAATTTCTTCCTAAGGACTCGATGTAATTCAAAAGTATAAAAGGGGCTAAAAGAAAGAAATTGCGATGGGCCCCTAAATATGTAAATCCACCACTGTATACAATATATGAATGATGCATGAATAGTTCACCTAAGTCATACGTTTGTATTGCACTGCAAATGATATGAACAGTTGTGAGTTTTCTCAACAATAGGTACTCCATTCAGTCCTTACTATTATCTATTGCATGCGCCCAAGTTTATTGTTTTTAATCTTACAAGTGTTTTCATAGTTATTAAAAAATCACAATCACAAATTTTCAGGACAATCTGTATGGGGCTAGAAGAATTATTTTTAGTCAGTTTTAAAAACCAGGTACAGTAGAGTCCCGCTATTCCGAACTAATTGGGACCGAACACTGTTTGGTTTAGTGGGAATTTGGAATAGGCGGATTTCATTAATAATATTAACGTCTTGAATTATTAAGGCATAAATGAAGTGTGGGAATATCTCATAGTGTCAGTTCTACACAGCGTTGATTGGATTGGAGGAAAGCGAGGAGGACGTAAACACTCAAACTGAACTCATATCACACGTAGACCCGGCAAATACTTTTGACCTCGCAAATCCGTTTTTTTCCTTCCAGTGCGCTACGATTCTGTTTTATTCTAAAAACGGAAGGGAACGGTAGGTTGTTTGAACTGTCCGTTATTACCGCATCATCTTGAAAAAAGATCGAGAAAAAAATCAAATTCTTTCAAGATAACGAAAACGGAGAAGAAAAGGTTGAACGCAACTGGCAGATAGCCTACTGGCATCAACACTACTAGTGCCTAGCTGTTGTATCTAATCCTTCCTTCTTTCTGACGGAACCGGTATCCGTTTCACCGGACGTTTGTTGCCGTAGCTTCTTTTCCGCAAATCGGATGGAAAACGTGAAGTAAACAAAACCAGCTTTCATTCCAATTTAGTTTCAGGCTTTTTCATCAAGCTTAGGCTATATGTATGTCTCTATTTAACTTACTTGTATAACAATAAATGTACGTTTTTTTTCTCAAACGTCTTTTTAATTTCTCCTGTTTTTATGTTTAACCCTAGAACAGGCAGCTTTAACGAAAATGGATTTTTTGGCGTGTGCAAGCATTTATTCAAAAATTCGCCAAAAATAGTAGTAACCCCAATCCAAAAGTGTTCCATAGCTTTTTTGTAGAGAAAGGTTCAAAGAATTTGTATATGCCAGTAAAAAAATTATAGATATAAAATTTAAAAAGTTATTAGCTCAAGAAACAAAAAATGTTCAGTTACGAAAAATAAAAGTTCAACTTTAAGTCTACATAAAAAGTAGTAAACATTTTTTGTAATTTTTTCCATAAATGTAAAAAAGTTTCGTAATTTAGTTCTAAATAGAACTGTATAAAAACATTTAACATTTTCAAATTTCTTATTTTGAAAACACGAGATTTTATGTTCTTACTACAAGTCTGCTATCAAAAGTATGCCAAGTTAGAAACGTAATTTACTAATATATGCTGTGCCCAAAAATAAAATATTATTATAACAAAGTGTAGAGAATAAATCAAAGAACTGAACTGTATACTTGTAAATTATCTTTTCATAAAAGTGTTTGACTTAGAAGTATTTGAATAACAAAAGTTAGAAAAATATAGTAAAGTCTCATCTGTACAAGATGCGTGCGCATACTCGTATGTCTGGCTATGTTGTAAAAGTCCGTTACGCTACAGATTTGAACGTTAGATGAGACCTTATTAGTAGTCACTTTCCCACGATCCTACACAATAAACTGTTCAAATATAGCATATTTGGTTTACAGGGGAAGTTAGCTTGAAGAATTATCTTTACAAAGATACCAAAATATCTATAAAAAACGATTGAGGTCATACAGATATCACGTGAAATAAATAACGCTGTTTATTGGTTGGAAAACTGACCAATTGCAAGGGTCTACAAAACCCCTTCTAACTTCAATACTATTGGTCCGATTTTTGATTGGATGAAAGTTTTGGATAGGGGAAATTGTGATGAATCCATCGATACATAGATTTAACTAAGACAACCTACTGGGCGGGTTTTAGAGATTGACAAAAGTTGAGTAATTTCGTTATGTTTTGTATGAATTTTCGGGCGCCGATTGATTTGTAGAAAACTAATAAACTGCAACGATGATTACGTATGTAAATATACGTTTTAGAAAGAAATTGTAAATACAAAAAATAAAGTTTGAAACATTACCTTTTCAATGGTGTTTGTCTTTTTGAGATTGGAAGATTAAGATTTTTAGTGGGTCAAATATTCCATACAATCACGCGTTACAAATGTGTTGTCATGATCGCACGTTTCGTGTGATCTGCCGGTTCTAGGGTTAAAAAATTTATATTTTTTTCTGAACTCTGTTGGAATTGCAGGGTTCGGAGTAGTGGGACTCTACTGTGTATATATCTAAATAATTATTTTCTGCTTTTTAGTCTTCAGTTCTGAGCTAAGTTTAAACTTTAAAGTCTATAGCTCATGGAGAAGTTAGTTTAAAACCGATTGTACCGAACAGACAAGAAAGCGTTACAAGTTAATAAAGACTTGGGACTAGGTGATTCAAAGATACATTCAATGGACTACAAAGTTATATTTACATAATTCTTTACTTACACAACAAATTTATTCAACATCACTTTCTGAATCAGAATATTCGTCATCATTTTCATTTTCAGCTTCGTACATATCCCTAAACACTTCGTACTCTGACAAAGTCAATCCGGCGATATTCGACGCAAACACTTGATCCGAACTGTTTACAATACTATGCAGTTTTTTATTCTTATCCAGAGCCTTTTTATAATTCTTTGTCGGCATTTTAAAAAGTCCTGCTCGGTGAAGTAATTCGTGTCGCATTTTAATAAAGTTTAAATCGAATCTCAACACACCAGTCGTAGCTATAGCGCTGGGATCGGTGTGCAATTTATTTAAATATTCCAACTTTTGAAATATACTATCCCAATTTTCATCAAAAATCGAAGGAGCTATACCGATAGCCTTGCCGACTCTTTTCCTTCCTTCGAAATACGGCGTCAACATGGTAACTCGTTTTGTAATTTCTAATTTTTCCACAATCAGTAACTTCGGATGACAACTTAAAAGAGACAACAATAGATTTTCCCCAAAATAACAATTCTGCCAGGTCTCCAAGTTATCCTGTAATTTTTGTTCCTTCATTTGTAATATTTCAGGGCATTCTGATAGCATACGTAAAACGTCTTCCACGATAAAACCAAACTCTAATAACATTTTCAGCACGACACTCCACTTTCGTGGTGCAAACTTCACTAAATGTGGACTCTCTTGAAGGGCGGACTCCATGTCTTCAGGAATGATTCCACAAAGATCCGCTGCTTCAATGATTGCTTTTATTTGCGGAGTTTTTTCCAGGTTTTGAGACGAGACGGCCGGTTCCACGGAAAAGGCTTGTGTATTCTGCAACGCTATTTTCATTGTGTTGTGTTTGAGGTTGCATTTTTTAACCATCGATATCAGGTGGGGCTGAATTGACCGTAACATTGTTCCTTTTTGATGTGTAAACTTCTTCTGAAACAAAAAGAAAACAAAAATATAGTAGGCCTACTAAAAGTATAAAAAAAGAATATAGAAGTGGCAATGCAATTTCACCAGGTAGGCAGGCAATTTTGGTGTGTTTTGCCAGCATTTTTGTTTAAAAAGAATTCATATGTGCAACTAAAAAATTTTTTGATTTAAAATTTTAAAAGTTATTAGATCACGAAGCAAAAAATCCAACTTTAGGCCTACATCAAAAACAATAGATAATTTTTGTAATTTTTTCAAAATAGGCCAATACAAAAGTTTTTAAATTTAGTTCTAAATAAAAGTGTATAAAATATATATCAATTTCATATTTTTTTTAGAAAACCCCAGTTTTTATGTACCTATTACAAGATTGCTACTATTACAATGACGTACCGAATCTGACATCGTCTCAGAACGTATCAAATTATAAAATTTAAATCAATTTAACAAAACACTAAACGAAACTTCAGAGTTTTTTCTTCAAAACGATATAAATATCATTATACAGTAGGGTGGGCCGAAAAAAGGTTTTATTTTTTTTTTTCTTAATGCTATACCGAAAAAAACTTGTCTCTATGATAGATAATCAAAATGCAACAAAGAAAAAAAATTATATCTAACCTCCAGCTAGCGCAATACACTTGAAATTTCAAAATTTCACTACAATCACAGAATTTTCTAATTTTTTTTAAATTATTCAAATCGCTAGATATTGAACTGCTATAGTGAAAATCATTTATATAAGAGTTATTAAAACACAATGAGTTATTAAAAATGTTACATTTTTTAGATTTGAGGTAGCGCAAAGGACTTCAATATAGTAAATTTATCACTTTTAGAGTGTTAATCGGCTGTAGTGCATTGCAGCATTAATTTTTTTTAACCTACTACTCATGTGTTTTTGGATCTATAATGTTGATAGAACAATTACCTGTAGGAAAAATAAATAATTAAATAAATAGGCAATTTACATTTCTCGAAAAGGGTTTATTAATTTTAAAATGTTTTGTTAAATACAAATTTTTAATTCCCACACTTCAAAACTGTATTGTGCTTCTCACAGAATAGTCCTTTACATATTTGGAACTTTGAAATCACGTTTGCTTGAAAAACAAGGCATTGAAGCTCTTGATAGCAGCGTTGTTCGGATGAAACCATCTCTGTTCTTGGCACCAACAAGTTTTGAGGAGGCTTCAGTCACCAATTTCACACAGCGCTCCACCGCTTGCGTGTGACACGGAAATTTATGGAAGTTCCATTCTTTTGCTGTGTTGGCAGTTAAAATCTTGTCCCACATTTCTTCGTCAGATACTCTTCTCAACAGTGGTGGTGGATAAATAGCAGTAGTAGTCCAATCAATAATTTTGTAATATTCTTTTGCCTGGAAGTTGAGTTTTTGGGGTTTAAAAGTTCGGATTACCTTTTTTTTGAAAGCTGCGGCCCTTGCTTTTATGATTCTTCTAAGCCCTAACTCTCTGATATGGGCCAGTTCATCAACGATCATACTAAGGAGCAAGTTTTCTGGATGCGCGAAAAACGCATTTCTTTCAATCACTGGATCAATCACCTTAATTAAGTTTTCGGGCAGGAATCTTGAAGATTTTATTAAATCAAAAACATGGTTCGGTCCATCTGTAAGGTACTTACTTTTTTTAATCTTAAACCATACTGGCATGTACGATTTAAGTATAAATCATACCAAAATGTGGTGCTCTTCAGAGGGACTTACAACACTTATGTACAGACGAAGAACTCTGTTTGCTGTTGTCAGCCATCGGGAATGGGAGAAAGGACCTGGTTCACGAATTGCCAAGTCTACCGCGCAGGTGCCAGACTTTAAAGCCTAACTTATGTCCAGGAGATATTGTTGGTCTTTGCTTAAAATAGATCGTTCAATATCTGGAATCTCACAATCAATGCTTTGAAATGTTTTAACTGGAAGTTTTTCACAATTTTTAAGTTGTGAGCTAAAAGATTTTGGGCCAGTCGTCTCACCATCCAAAGTTTGAAACAAGTGCCTGAACGGCAATTCATTTAAGTGCAAAAGGCTAACTCCCCACTGCAGTGGTCTTTTAATTTCTTCTTCGATCGTACGAATTACACCAGTTTTCCAGCCTGTGTTAGTGATGGTACCATCGCATCCAATTACGTCAAGCTCATCTAGCGAAAAATTTGATTCTTTCAAGTAATCCAATATAGCACTGGCAATGTCCTTTGAAGTTCCAGTAGTTGGTGATACACGGCCAACATAAATTGAGCCAGGTTCTTTAATGATTGAGTAGTGTTCCTCTTTTGCCGTTCTTCTGAAGCATTTGTTGTTTACTTTATCAATTTTCAAGATATTATCCTTTCGGCCATCAAAGTATAGCCCTTGTATCACGTTTGGCTCTTTTTTGATCATATCTTGGAGATTTGATCTGAATGAATCTTTATCCCTCCTAACCTTGTTTTTATCTATTATGAGGGAAGCATTCTCTTTCGTTGCAAGACCAAGGTCATGCAGTACACTGGAGGCAATAGCAGCTGTTGCCCTGTCCGAAACACCAAATCGGTCAATGGCCAATGCGGTATTTTTTAATTGTACCCGCATTTGCCACGGCTGTTTGCTCGGAATACAGTGTTCATCGGAACTATCAGACTCTTCCTCTTCCATTGAGCTTTCGTCTGAACCTATTCTTGGTTTCGTTGCATCCTTAGAGCATGAAGGCTGCGAATGTGAAACTAATGGAATGTTAGACGACACAACCTGATTTTGTATTGCCTTACGTTGCAGTCTGTTGGTAATTTTTTTCGACTCCTTCTTGTCTAAATTTCCAATTTTTCCTAGTTCAAGATTTCTTTGGAAATACATAAACTTAAGTTCAAGCACCGGAATTTTTTAATCTTTTTCACATTTACATGAAATTGATAAAGGGCACTCACAAATCTCAGGGACCTTTTTGCAGTTACAGTAGTACGTTATTTTACATTTACATGCAGATACATCAAAAATTGATAAAGCCTGATGCTTGAATTCCTCAATTGTCTGTTTGTACTTGTCTTTTTCCTTGTCATGCTTAAAGGATTTCATAAGATTACGGTACCTATTGTGGTATGAATTTATCAATTGAACAATTCTGTAGGGCGTCACTGTTAGTATTGATGCTTTGTCAAAGACGGCTTTTACTTTTGGAGCGACAATATTAGATATCTGAGAGAAACTAACAGGCTTGTTACTTTCTAATGCTAGGATGTACTGTTCGTGGAAACAGCTATTAAGGACATCTTTGTAAGTTGGAAGCTTACTCACAGGCAATTCCCTTGGGCAGCCAAACAATGGACAGTCAAAATCACTGCGAGTTATTTTCTTGGCAACAGCCATAACGCACGCCAATGTAAACTTAAACTTCACTCACAAAACTATAAACTTAATTTACACCATCAACTCACAGTGACTACACGTCAGACTAAAAGCGTCTGCAGACGTAAACTGCCGAGTAACAGAGAACATAAAATGGCCGTCGCGTTGGTTTCCCCGCGCAGTGCATTGTGGGTGGAGAGAGTATGGGTGGGGGGAGCCCGAACGCACAGTCGTAATCTGCACTTGACTCTATAATGCGTCATTTTCATGTCCATTGCGCTACCTCAGATTAATAAAATTATACTTTTCAAATTATTTATTGTGCTTTTATAACTCTACTGTAAAAGACTATCACTATAGCAGCCCAATATGCAGATATTAAAATGCTTTCAACAAAATTTGAAAATCATGTGATTTTAGTGAAATTTTGAAATTTCAAGTGTAGTGCGCTAGCTGGAGGTTAGATATAATTTTTTTTTCTTTGTTGCATTTTGATTACCTATCATAGAGACAAGTTTTTTTCGGTATAGCATTAAGAAAAAAAAAATAAAACCTTTTTTCGGCCACCCTATTATACAGCTATATATTGATTTATAATAGATATATCAATTGCAAAATGTGCTTTCTCATTGGTTGAAAACTGTCCATTTGCATAGGTTTAGGAAAAAATCACACCTAAGAAACTATAAGTGTGTCGAATGATTTGAAGGCAGCGGTAGAAAGCTGAAATCTGGAGGAATTCAATGCCGTCATAATCGTTTTCTCAAAACAAGTCTGTCGAAAGCGTGCCTTCAAAAGTGAAGAATTTGAGTCATTTCCTTGTGCGTTCTCGCTCGGCAACATCTGATTTAGACGTCTACAATTTTACAATGATGATTACATATGTAAATATCCGTATTAGGATATATTTGTAAATACAAAAATTAAAGTTTAAAACATTTACTTTCCAATGGTGCCTTATTGAGATTAGATGATTTTTAGTGGGTAAAACATTCAGAACAAGTTGTGTTGTCTCAGACAACACTAGAGTGCTGTCTGCCACTTCACACAACACAGCTGATACAACAGCTGGCCTGCCACTTTTACGACTAAACAAAAACGATACACATGAAATTTAAATGAAACTATTCATTTTTTCTTTTCCAATACATAACAATATTAGGCCTATTATACAAAACGTGATACAAATATTAAATCATAGAAACTTTCTGGTGTTCAAAAAGGTGATCAGGAAACCTACTTAATTTCAGAATTATTATAAAAAGGTTTTATAATAATTTCAGAATTATTAGTCTGTTTTAATTTTCCCTGACTTTCCATGACCTGGTTACCAAAATTTCCCTGATTTACTAAAATGCATACTATGTTAATTTTTTAAGTATTACAGTATGTTTTACAAAAAAGAAAAAGAAATCCCGGCCTCCACCTTCCCCTTAGCTAGCCTGATTCACTCTCCACTTTCCTTCCTTTTTTATTATTTATTTATTCAAAAACACTAATATATTTATTTATTTAGCAACAATACATAATTCTCCATAATGGAGATACATTACATATTCCTGAAGAGAAAAGTAGAAAAAAGACAAAGAAAAGAACATACTAAACAAAAATATTCCAAAATAAAACATTGATAACATTTAAAAAATAACATTTCCATATTGACTATAGGAAACATTTTGGTAATGTAAAAATGAAAGTATTTTCACAAAACTAGTAGCATGACATGAAACAGATACAAAAATGAGAATAATTTATTTTTAGAATAGAATTCCATTTAATGACAAGAAATTAACTCATATTTATAGTGGGAATTATAATTAGATTTACAAAAGTTTTCAAAATATAAGACAAATTGGTCATTAGAGAACTTAATGACCAATTTGCCCTAAACGATCTGCAGTTGCCCTACCTAAAAAACACTATTCCAATATATTGTTGAAACTCTCTGAATGTTTACATTCCAAAACCTTACACACAAGTCCATTTGTCCTCTTTGAACAAATTCGTCAAAACAAACAACATAGTTAGAGCACTGTTTCATATTATTTTGCAACTTTTTTTGAAAATATAGGGCAACTTTTCTATAACCCATAATTTATAGGAAGCCTTAGTCTTGGCCATAGAAAAGCTTTCAGCGATTTTACTATCTGGAAACATTTTTGAAGGAAAAGGTTTCATCACAATTTGTAGTTTAGAGACATTTTCCCAGTGACAATCTGGAGAGCCCATATTGCTTCGGCAAATGTAACGTTATCTTCATTCACACTGAAACTCTTTAAAGATGTTTGACTTGGTTCCTGGTACTACTAATAATTATTTTGTATAAGTAGCTTGAAGTTGAAGGTGTTGACTGCAATCATTTAATGGAGATAGAGTAGTAAAATGAAATTGCCGGCTAGGAAGCCTTTGCTCTCATATTTTTTTACATGGGTTGCTCCCTTAGCATGAGAATCAATTGCTTATTTCCCCACACTGCTTTGTTTAAAAGATTTCAGACACACTTTAAAATAAGTTGAATTCACATCACTAACAACCAAGTCCAACTAACCACTAAATTCCGGGAACACTTTATTGTTCAGTCAAAATTTATTAAACAAACATTTCTTGTTAGCTATTATAATGTGTTTAAGTTAGCAACCTAAATAAAACTGAAAATACAAAAAGAATTAGGTAAATCAGTTTAAAAAAAAAGACACAAGAGCACAACAAAAATTTTATAATTGTTGTGCACTTCTTGTGAAAAATATCCGGAAAAAATGCTACAATAGCCTGAGTTACAGCAGATTAGAGCATTCAAAATTCCCCTCAAATCCATCTCTGAGGAAGATCTATCTAACTTAGGTTACGGCAAACTAGAGTAGCACGTTACCCACAAGTCTGCCATAGGGGAAAAGTTACCTGACTTTCAAGATTGTTTGTCTCTCTCCCTGAACATCTGTTTGTTCCCTGACTTTCCAGAATGTGGACACCTGTATAAATCAGTGAATAGTTTTCTTCAAAGTTTCAACGGTTTTGTTCAGTGCAATTAGATGAGAAAAACAAGTTCGGACTACCCATGTTCTTGGTAGGCAGTCTTTGCAACTCGGGAGACGTAAGACATAAGTGCACGAGTGGAGGACGGTTACTTCTAACAATTTTACCAAAAACATTTGAGGGTGGTGCTCATGGGAGAATGTGGTTCCATATAAACTGAAAAGGTTCCAAGTAATCCATCATTCAGTGAAGGACACCTACCGCATCCTGAAGGAGTTGGCCGGACAGGACAATATCCGCAGGACTACACCAGTCAGTTGTTGAAACCTTTCAGGAATGTTCCTGGCATAAGTTATTTTATTTTCAATAAATGTGAATTTTTAAATTAATCTAGTCAAATTCTGTTTCGTTCTGTGTAAAGGTTAAATTTTGTTTTCTTCGTAACTTAATACAAAAACATAAAAAGCCTGTCACCTTGGTTAAAATCAAAGTAAGTATATGTTGGATGAATATTTCATCGCTTTAATTTAAGAAGTGACCAGTTGTAATTGATTTAGGAATATGTTTAAAACTTTTAGAACTTCTTAAGTTTAGTTTACAAAAAAGGGGTAGTTAATTTGATTTTGTGAAAAAATCTGTGTTGAGTAAATTATTTTTTTAAACGTAATCTACATTTCGGATACATCATCTTACCCCAAGATGATACGATCTCGAGGTTAGGAATTTTATTTATACTATTGAAATAAGTAAATTTTCCTGCGCAACGCAACATAAAGTCGGTAAGGCGTAGAAGATATTAAGTAGCTTTATAAAGGTATATTTTCGTAAACTGAAATTGTCCCAAATATAGCCGTTAGAGAATTAACATATAGTTAAGTTGAGTTATAGTTTGATTATTGTAGCTCGTGCAAGTCTGAAGATGGCAACTTTGTCGTTGAAACACGTTTAAGTTAATAAACATATTAGTTGTGAGATTTTGTGTTCAAGTTTAATTCTGTCAATATCTTCTCACAAGTCAAACTCAATATTTATTTAAAATCTAATTGATTTAGCTAATAACCATACAATGCTTATTATGATAATATTGCCTCTAAAGCTTGCAGTTTTCCTTAACAAGGTAGTACTAAGATAAGATAAGATTGACTTATGATTGACTTAAGATTGTACCTATGATAAGATTGACGATGTTTTAGTACCAATCAAGCAGTCTTTATGAACTGTGCTTGACTTTGCCCTTGCCAAAATGAATCGGTGATAAGAAACAAGAAATAAATACCAACTTCAAAGAAATCATTTAGGTCTATATTCTGCTGGTTTTTGGTAGAATCTAGTAACTTACATAAATTAAAAACCTGAGATTTAAAAGTTTAGGAGTCAGATTTCTATTTATACCCTGAACATGGCTGTCACATTTATGTGCAGTGACCGGCACTTTTTAACTACAGTAAAATTTTTAATCTAAATAATTTTCCCAAAAAAAATTGCAAATTACAAACGCAAAACAAGTTGTTAAATCCTATAAATGGAAGTTTTAAAAGTAGGACCTTTGGAAAAATGCAAAACAATGTTTTACTATAAACCCAAAATATAAATTGTAGTAAAAAAGGTTCTTTCCACGTAAAAAGTTTTTACTTAAAAAAAAAGTTTTTAAGGGCA
This sequence comes from Philaenus spumarius, assembly GCA_018207615.1. Classification (NCBI taxonomy): domain Eukaryota; kingdom Metazoa; phylum Arthropoda; class Insecta; order Hemiptera; family Aphrophoridae; genus Philaenus; species Philaenus spumarius. Next base: position 290,590 of record JAGFPH010000916.1, on the reverse strand, counting down.
AATGGTAAAGTATTTTAAATTTGAATCAAATAACATATCGTAATTATATTAGTTTACAATATTACTAATAACTAAAAATATAAAGGTAATCGATTGCTCCAGTAAACACTAATCGATATGAAAATCCATATTCTATTCACTGGTAGAAGCCAATCAGAAAAAGATTTGTGTAGAAGAATGTAAAACTTATGCAATGATGTAACTTCTTTATAAGAAAAAACCTACCCCATCTAAACTTGAGTGAAAAACTCCTGTTTTTCCTGCTATCTCATGGGCAGACAAACAACTACGACATTCTAACATATTTTCATAACTTTTTATACTTCTTTACATGATTACTATACGATATAATGTAATAAACCATCTACCAAATTCATCTTTAGAAAGTCTTGAGTAAACTGATAGATAATATTAATTACTTTCAATATATGTAGGCCTACAAAGTTTGATTTAAAACATGCTTGTGCAAACGACTAGACTACTGAGCAGCCAATTACCACTTTGGAGGTGCTTTTAAATGACTACCAAGTAAACATTTGCCTCGTTTATGATTAACGCAATTATCAGGCATACCGTAGCCTTTGAGGTTTACGATTGGTAGTCATAGGGGATGGGGGCATTTTTAATTTTATATCTATAAAGAACAATACCGTATAAGTATAATTGTAATTATTATATTATTTTTAGTTTAATTTACTATTGCTTAGAGATAATAATGTTTTTAGTAATTTTTAAGAAGTAGTCTATAAATATGATCCAGTTTTTTTTTAAATTACCGTACCAACAGAAATTAATAAATAAATAAAAAATATTAAAAACCTTCAATTTAGCCTTAGTTATAAAAATCAAAACATCTGATCTGAGCTTAACTAAAGTGATTAAAAAAATTTACACTCAAATAAATAAAGCTTAAAATATAGTAAACAACTCCAGCTTAAAGCAAACCAGCATTCAATAACGCATAGTAATTGCATCATGTTTTAGCGTGTAAGTTGAACTGTAATCAGGTAAAACTGACACCTTGAAATTATAGGCTATTGATAATTTTTTATCAATTATAGGCCTATATATAGAGTCTATAGAGTGACTCTATATTGTTAGGCAATCATGTCATTTTAGTGTACAAATTTGTAAAATATTAATTGGCGAAAATAGGCTATACATAAACACTCCAGCTGATTTGAAGGTTAGGTTGCAACTTATGATGTTATGAATTTGAAAATGAAAGCATAAAAAAATAGTCTCAAATTCTAACTTATAAACTCTAGTCACTGTATGTTTCCATATATTGTTAACATATATAACATCAATTAATTTGTTTTTTATACTAACATAAATATTTGTTGGAGTGTTAATGTATACTTTTGCCTAATTATTTAAATGTATTTAACTTGACGTGATGAAACTTTATTATACAAATTTGTTCTATTCAATAATGTTGGATTTTATTTGCTGTTACCATTGGTTTAATAATATAATTAAACATTACAATTAAATTCTAGAGCATAGGGCAGCACCTTTATTACAACATAGCGAGGATACGTGTTGTACATTTGGCCCTAGCCTAATATTTTTGCAGACAACGACGTTGTTTTACATTCTACTATTAAATGTTGAATACAGGTAAACATACTGTGACTAAATACTATAGGTTAGAACCTTTTAGGTTTTTTTATTATTATTCTTGCATTTCTGTTGCCATAGGTTAGCCTAGGGTCGAATAGTAAACTTACGCCGCCATACATTTTCTTCAAAACAAGTAAGTACAGTAGTGACATACTAAAAATTCACACTTATACTTCGTCCTACTACCTTTTATTATAGAACCTTGAGGGGATATCTGCTATCATGTGTTACTAAAAACAAAAATTAACTAAAACAACGATCACTATAAGGAATGACTTTTTTTATAAATAAGTTTCTTACATTGTAACTTATTTTAATTAATAACTATTTTATCCTGAGCTCCATTACCAAATTGAGGTTAATTTATTTATCAATTAACCCCTAATATGTTATTTATAACACAAAATAATCCAATTGAAATACAGTATTAACTAATCTAGTATGAAATAATTATAAAATAACATAAAATTTGCAAAAAACCAATGTTGACAAAAATAGGCTTGTTTATTATTTCAAAGGGCAAGTAGTCTTAAGCCTTTAAAATAGATTAGGGCCTAGGCTAAGAAACTTACCTATGGAAGCAAGTTCCTGAACATAAAAATATTATTATTAATTTGAAATATTCATAATTCTTTATATTCAATAAACTACAGGAGAAACACTATTATCAAAATAATGCAAATAAAAATACATTCATCCTTAGTCTCACGCTGATGCTGTTTATTTTGAATAGCATTACCAAAACCAAATACCAAATGCCAATTACCAACTTAACAACTTTAAACACATTGAGATTCCTATCAGCTGTACAACCAAGGCCATCGTTATCACAAGCGTATTAGCCCACGTCCACGAAATATTCCTATATAGGGGCTCTAAAAATAAAATCAAATGATTGCTACTTATATAATGTAAGCAGATATAAGTAATCACTGAAATGGTATTAATTAGCATTATTAAACCATATATTATCAGTCATCATTTTGAAATGGTTAAGAGCCAAATTTAAATTTGCAATGCATTTCTGGATTTTATCTTTTTTTAAATCAGAATTCAACAAAATTAATGTTGGCCCAATTTTAAGTTCGATTTGGTCCAAATTTGGTATGTATGTTGGCATGTAAGTTTTTAGAGTTTTAAACGGACCAGTTTAAAGATGCGGTTTTTTGCATATGGTAGAGTACATTAATGGCTACAAATAAGCTAAATTTCATCAAAATCGTTAGAGCAGTTTTTTATAAAAAAATAATAACTGATTTTTTGGGGGTTTTTTGGCCAAAAAGATGTATGGTGCAAATTTTTTCGAAATCGATAGAATAGTTTTCTCTCTAGTTTTGTATACATACAGACATACAAACAGACATGCATACAGACAGACAGACATTTTATAAAAACCACTTTTTTTAACTCAGGGATCCCAAAACGGATATTTCCACAAAAATATCAACATCGATTTTTTTGCGATCACTATACTTTCTCTAAACTAGGCCTATAGTATATTTTTCGTACTACAGTAGAATGAAACTTTTTGGTGTTTCAAGAAAAAAAATTATTCGACTACGCAGCTGAACTGCTGACATGAGTTGAGCAAATTTCCAAAATTATGTTTATAGGCCTATGTTTTAGAGTTTCAACCAACAATTTGGGAAATAGATCTACTCATGACGGTGCTGAATAGCTTCTCTTTGTACGAAATATATTAGTAGAATTAGTTTGCGCCTAAGCCTCCAGGTTCGAATCACGCGCTCCTTCGTTACACTTGCAGTGGAAAAACTCGCTTTGAGAGTTTGCACCTCGATCTTGTGACCTCGGGTTATGAGCTTCGCTTCACTCGCAGCGTAAAAACTCGCCCATCGGTCTCGGATGAGAAGCTGCCCAGAGGTAAAATCCACCATGTGGCTTTAAACCGGGTACTTTTATGATATTTTACGTTTTTATAGATTTTGGTGGAACCAAGCGAGCTATAAGGTTGTGTAAAAAAACAAAATGTGCGGAATAACATCCTACATTAATATTTGTAGAAAAACTAAAAATTTATTCTCGTAGGAAAAATCCCAAAAAATAGTTACGTCCGGTCAAAAAACGTGGTTCCGGTTGTTGGATTTTTTTGGCTAACAAACTCGTACGAGCGACTTAGACAACCAACATGTGTACCAAATTTGGAGTAAATCGGAATTAAAATGCGGCCGCTAGAGTGCGAACGTATATAATACATATAAGGTATATATATTATAACATTTTGACCCAGTTGAGTAAGAACAAACTAGTAAAAGATT
>JAGFPH010000916.1:253180-286678 GCA_018207615.1 Philaenus spumarius | reverse complement strand
TGATTGTACATTTAATAGGCCAGGATTCCTTTAACCCGAGATTTAAGAGTCATAAAAATAAATTTAATAATCTTATAAATAAGTGCTCTACATATTAATACAGATAATTTTGTAAAAGTATAATTTGAAACTTAGCCTACTTGTTAAAGAATAAAGAACTATTTGTAATACAAAAGCCTAATTTCATTGGTCTTTTAAAGTAAGTGTTGATCTTAATATTACAGAAGATCTTAATATTACAGAATATATTATTATTCAAATCATTAAATATTATTATAATAAAGGAGAGAATAATAGAATCTACTTTTATAAATTGGCTTCCACAACTAGTGGGGCATTATTAAAAAGAAAATAGATCTTATTATAAATTGACGGCCCAACGTGAGGCTTTTTACTGAATAAAGGAACATCTTATTATAATTTGACGCCCAACAAGTGGGGCTTTTCAAAAGGAAAAGTATATCTTATTATAATATGTTTTTTACTCATCCTTATTGCTCGTCTGGTTCCCCTAAAATCGATCAAAACGTAAAATAAGATAAAATTACTAGGTTCAAATCCACGAGGGGGTTTTACAGTGGGGTAGCTTCTCTTACTTGCCGATGGCCGGTGTTTTTCCGCTCAACTTAGGTCATAGGATAGGTTCAGCTGCGTGGTCGACTTATTTTTATTATATTAAAATTATTAAATGTATTTCAAATTAATTGATAAATTTTAACAATAGATACACTACTAATTGTCACTATCTATTTCTATAACAACAGAATACATGTTATTGGTTTTGATTGTTGAAGATCAGTCAAGAGCGAACATTCACATTGCTCACATCTTTCTTCCAACATTGGAAGAAGGCCAGCTGAAGACTTAACACTAACAACGTATAGGTGATTGCCCCACGCACATACGATGACGTTCGTGATTGCCCAACACCAGTCCCTAACATAAGTCCTAACCGGTCCTATAACAACCATAGGCTACCCAGGAGAGGAAGTTATGAAAATTCCGATTTTTATAAGGGAAAACGGGTCGCCGGAATACTACCCCCCGGAAAACTACCCCCCCAAGCAGGTTCCTACGTCATTTTGACGTCAGAGATCGGGGGGGCAGTTTTCCAGTCACGCACACTCAAGTTTCGATGCGTTTGTATTATCACTTTATATAATTAGAATAAAAAAAAACCTAGATGACTAACCTAAACTGTTTAGTCACAGTATGTTTCCGATAACAGTATAATTGTAGGAACCTGCTTGGGGGGGTAGTTTTCCGGGGGGTAGTATTCCGGCGACCCACTTTTCTAGGGGGGGTAGTATTCCAGTCGTGGACATGGCTCCCATATTGGTTAGTTGGCAGATTTCGTGACGTCACGTTTCACCTGGGGGGGGTAGTTTTCCGGGGGTTAGTATTCCGCATCCCCGGGAAAACTATGTTAAACGTAAAACTACTTCATCGTTTACGAAATTTATTAGAATTTGTTGGTCCTGAGCGTTCTGCCCCATCTCGGGCATTGTTTCGTTCCGCTCTCAGATAAAAAAAACTCGCACTGCGAGTTTGCGCCTTCAGATTACGGACTGCGGTTTGCACCTCGACCTTGAGGCCTCGGATCAGAAGATGTCCCCACGGTAAAATCCCTTACATCGATTTGAACCGAGCGCTTTTATGGTATTTTATGTTATGATCGGTTTTGAGGAACCAGAAGGGCTTTAAGATAGTTTTAAAAAACAAAATGTGTAGAATAATATCCTATTTTTATTGTTTTATATAAAACTCCAAATCGTTCTAACACGAAAAATCTTAAAAATTATTGCTTCCGGTTGATGAATTTTTTTCTAACGAACTCGTCCGAGCGATTTAGAAAATCTACGTTTGTACCAAATCAAATCGGACGTAAAATGAAATAGTTAAGGCCATTTCACATCGGCGTAGCGTAGCTTAAGCTACGTCTTCGGAAGAAGTAGCACGTATTCCGAGTATTAATACTCTAGTAGTCCAGTCAAATGGTGTTTTTTCCAGGGGAAAAATATAGAAGTGTTTTTCTCACTCGTTCTATGTGTTTTTTGGGGTGCTGAATCTGAATTTCAACTTTGCTACTTCCCACGGATATAGCTTCACAACGAAAATCACAAAAAACCCTCAAAATGTTCGAATATTCAAATGTTTTTTGCCAAAAAGTCATAAAACTATGCATTTTTCAATGTAAACTATTCTAAAAAAAAGCACCCCTCAAAAGTCGTTTTTAGTTGAAAGGTTTGGCCGCTAGAGCGCGCTGAAAAAAGGCCAAAATTTCCTACTGTGTGGAAAACCCAGTTTTTTGCTAGTTTTTCACTTGTAACTCAAAAACTATGTGTAAAAAAATTTGTATTCTGCTAAAACTACATTAAATCCCCTACAAATTGCACACCTTAATAACTTATTTTGGCCAAATCGTGTTGCCACTAGAGACCTATATTATTACTATTTACTTATTAAAAACTATTTATTTGGGCTTTATAATTAATAATACATGTAATTTAATTACTTATACATCGATTTAATTACTAATTAATTAAATTAATATAATTAATTAAATTAATATAATTAATTAAATTAATATAATTAAATTAATTACATAAACATTTTGTCCAAAGTATGTTTGTTTATTCAGACACAAAATACTTATATAAAAAGTTATGAAAAAAACTATTTATTATCAATTTTCTTAACAATTATCATAAATCATTTAAGGGATGTACATTGGGGTACCAAGCGCTAAACTAATAATACTCTTTGTTTTACTTCCCTTGAAGCTAGATAGCTGAAGTTTGGTAAATTTATCTGGATATTACATGTAACAGTAAACCAATCAAATTTCGGTCACTACTGTCTTAGGGGTAAAATAGGGTAACTACCCCTATACAATAAATATAAATTCTATTAACTTCCTACAAACTAGAGAGTTGAAATTGGTACTTAAACTTAAATCATGTATTTACCTATCTTAGGTAGGTAAATAAAAAAGAGATGGACATTTACAGTCTGCGGCGCGGCGTTTAGCGATAGAAGGTCTGGTTACTCTTCAGAAATATAAAAGGGTAACACGACATTATTAGCAATGATACTATAGAATTAATTGTTGCATTTTTTTAGTACGGTATGAATACCGTGAATTCAATATTGTATACCTCTTTCATCTGCAAACCACTGCTTGGGCTGTTGGTCCAGGGGTAGGCTCTTCATCTAAAAAATGAAAGGAAAGATGATAGTGTTAGTGTTTGAGAATGTAATTCAATAAATAGGTACGGTACTAGAGATGTAGAGATTTCAAATGCAGCAATGAAAATTACCTTGTTTTTCGAAATGTGTTGGGTTTGAGGAGTGTCGTCCACCTCATCCAAACCCTGGTTATCAACAGTGAAATATTTTCCCATATTGCCGCAATTTCCTTCACAGGTTTGGATTATCTGGAAGCAATATAGGCCAGCATTCTTATATCCACAATGTCCTTTCTTGCAGTCTATCTTGCATTTGCATGAAATGAGCTGCAGCAGTTTGTCAAGTGCAGGCTCGAGAGTGGTGATGTGCTGAAGACCATAAGTGTTCTTCATCCACCCAACTGTGTAGGATCTTTTACGAATCCCAGCCACGCCTGAACTTGGAGGTAGACTCTCAGTGAGTGCTGTCTGGCTGCAGCATCTTTTGAGGCGAGAAACCACATTCGAAACAGGGTGTACCTCTTACGAAGATTATGTCAAGCGACACTTCGGCAGCAATGCAATAGTGGTTTTCGACAGTTATCCAGTTGGCATCAATTATCAGAGCACTAAACCTTATGCAGGGTTATGCAGCTCCACCTTTCCTTTTCAACATCATAAGGTGCAAATGCACTACAGGGTGCAGTTTGGGAGGCTGTAGCTGAAAGAAAGCTGGACTCCGCTGCTCAGCTATGTGCAAAAATTGTTGCGGCACGGCATGTGAGAATTTACCCGAGCCAGATTTCAATGAGGAAGACACTGACGATGAATGCGAGCCTCATTCAGCCCAAATAGATGAAGACTCGGAGGATGAAAGCGGTGACAATGAGTCCCCAAAAAAATCAAGACTGACAATTAATTGATGACTATTAGCATTTATCTAATGTACATATATTATTACCTTTAGTTTACAATGTAAATACATGTACATAAGTTTAAATAGTAAGTAACGATTTCTTTCTGTAACTACCTGCCATTACTTAATTGGGATAATGTGAGAGTAAAAAATAGGCCAGACGAATTAAATGAGAACAGTTCAATGTGGAGCATCTGGTCAGCTGATTCAATTTATTCTTGATATGGTTTGGTTGGTGTTGTGATTAAAAAACTTACTACTTTTTGGCCTATAGAATGCATATTAAGTATATCTCCATAAATAATGGTGGGGAAGGGGGTCAAGGGGGAGTGGGGTGGTAAAAGGTACATAATATACACTGAAATGTTGAAAATCGAAAGTTAGTGGCCAAAAACATGCATTTTTTTAGTGAATGTTTACATTTTGCCTAACTTTAGAGGGCTATTACCTCTGTACTTATTAGGCTGAAATATATGTTTGACCAGTGAATATTGAACGAAATTTAATGTTCTTTAACTTTTTGTTGGAAAGATTTTTCCGTAAGACGCGTAGTTTTCGAGCTAGGCAAAAAACCGAAAAAAGTCTGAAAAATAGCGAATGCAGGCGGAAAACTAGTTTACTTATACACCCCAAACAAAACCCCAAAATTTCATTAACTTTGGAATTGTGTCCAGGTAAAAGTACCCGACTGCTGGACTAGGAAGGAAGTTACCGCGACAAGCGTGCTGTAATGATACAAAATTCGAATATACAAAGTAAACAGTAGTCACATCATTTCAGGGATCATTTCATAAACCACCAATCCCTGATAGCACCAATATAAATACACATACCCCATTAACTTCATATCCCATTCCATACCTTAATATAAAATCATTCATAATAATTGTAAAATCATATAGGCTTAAGATTTAGGCCAATCCAAATGGAAAAGAGAAGAGGAAGCATGGGTTGAGGAGAGAGGAAGAAGAAAGGGGAAGAGAAAAAAAAAAGAAGGAAAATGAATGGTTAGGTGGGAAGAGAGTCAAGTTTACTGTTCTGATTTGAGAATAAACCATTTTCATTACCATCAACCTGCAAGTACACAATATCCAGTAATGTATTATAATAATTGAATCAACACACTGGTAATTATTGATATTTCACATTTCGTTATTATTATGAACCTTCATTCAATTTGGTGAGTGCAACTTTGAATAATTCTGGCATCGCTTCACATGTATTACCTTCAAGCACCATTTCACATTGAAAATCTCCAAATAGTCAACTGACCAAATATCCATCCACCTCCTCAATCTTAAGATATAAATTCAACCAAAGACAAGCTTTTAAATTTAATATAACCTTTTAGTTTAAGTCCAAATTGTAATCATCCATCAATTCAACCTTTAATCATCCCATAATAATCATTCACTTTCATTAGGCCTAAGTTTATAAATAATCATCAATTTTAATGTTAATATTGTTTTAGTATTTAAGAATCGAACATTATGAATTGTTAATGACTTTTTTGAAGAATCAATTGTATTTTGTTATAACAGTTTAAGCTAGCCGGTAACCAAAACATTAACCCCGAGATTAAAAAAAAAAAAAAAAACTAATGTAACTACAGTAACCTAATTTGTATGTTATAAGCCAATAAACCCTTTATTCTGTAAAACACATTCATTGTCGTGTCTCTGTTTATTTTATAGTCGACGGTGAACGTGATAGGAAGGGAACACTATAGTGCGGTGAAAGGGATACCGGGGTCTGTCAGAAAGGGGGAAGGATTAGATACAACAGCTAGGCACTAGTAGTGTTGTTGCCACCTTCCAGTTGCTTTCATCCGTTTTTCTCCTCCGTTTTCGTTATCTCGAACAAATTTTTTTTTTCTCGGTCTTTTTTTTAAGAAAATGCTGTACTAACAGAAAGATTGTGGATGACAAAATGGACAGTTCGAACAACCTCCATTTTTCTTTTCCATTTTTAGAAGAAAACAGCGTAACACAATGGAAGGAAAAAAACGGATGGTGTAAACCTTCACTAAGGCGATGTCAAGGTGATTTGCCGCGTCTACGTGTGATATGAATTCAATTTAAGCTTTCCCTCGCTTTTCTCCGAGCCGATCAACGCTGTATAGAACTGACTCTAGCAGATGTCCCCGCACTTAATTTACACCTTAACAAGTCAATACGTTGAAATTAATCATGAAATCCGCCTATTCCGAATTCCCGCTAAACCAAACAGTGTTCGGTCCAATTAGTTCGGAATAGTGCGACTCTACTGTATTACAAAATTAAACAACTATACGTTGCATTTACATTAACAGATTAAGGCTATGATGTAGGACAATCTGTTACACTTGTATACCCAACTCAAATATACTACATTAGCAATGCGATTGTGGCCTAAACGGCTAAGGCGAGAGTCTATGGTGATGGACTCTGCTGGTTCGAATATCGGCAAGACCAAAACTTTTTTCAAACAGATGGAATAGAACGTTTCACTTTAGGAGCGTTTCACATTAGGAACGTATAACATTAAGAGCGTTCACAAAACAGAGCTTTTCACAAAAAAATCCGATTTACCCTCAGCAACAAGAAAACTATAAATATATGCTAAACAAATATGTATACAAATTTTTTGGACGTGGTGCACCTATAGAAGTTTACACTTCAAAAACCAACGTGTGTACCAAAGTTTTACTGAATCTCGCCTAAATAAAAACAGGTAAGTTTAAATAGGTAAGTAAAACTCAAAGCTATGTTTATACGAACTTTTAATTTATTTTCACTAGTAGAACACCTCCTGAATCACTAGCGACTTTGCCCTACTGAATTACTGTTTGACATAGAATCAACGTGAGCCAAAGATACAAATACGAAAATTTAAGGGTATATTCTTACGGGATCATAGACGCACACCAAGAACGAATTTCGCAAAAATTTTATTTTAAAAATTAGGTCTAAAAAATAGTGAAAATTCGGGGGTTAAGTCCCAGCACTACAACAGATAAAACACATGTGGGGATCGAAAGCTTATCAACACAATGTACAAACATTATGTTGTTTACATTCATTACCATAGCAACCAACTTATCAAATTTATAAACAGTTTATTATTATTCACAACCAACAACTTTTTTAGGCTAGATTAAAACTACTTTCTTAATTTTAATTAATTAATTTCTTAATTTAAATTAGACTTAAAATTACTTTCTACGCCTAACCTAAAATTATTGTTTGTATGATGCCGTAAAATAAATAAACTTAATCCTACACACAATAATTTTAGGTTAGGCCTAGTCTGATGAACCAACATTTTATGTTTATTGAATGTAATTCAGGGCTTGACGATAATATCTGAACTACGGAACCGATCGTCTCTTAATTTAAATTGATGAACCAAAACACATGTTTCTTGAATGTATTTACATTCATTGCCATAGCAACCAGTTTGATATCGCTTTTTCGTTACAAGTATTTTATAATATTTATTTGTCATTGCCACAGCAACCAATCAATAACACTTTTTTCCGCTAAGCATTACATTTTCTATTTGTTAACTCCTACCGCAACCCTCGTAAAGGAACTTTGTTCCAATAATAGTCTAATAATTGGATCTTTTCTGTTATATCCCCGCATTTACAAAGTATTTTCTATAGAATGAGGATTAATCGGGATAAAACTACAAATGTGAAACATAATATTTACTCACCATTTAAACATATAATTGTTGGGAAAAAATAATAAACAATTTTTAAACATGCGCAACTTTACTATTGGACTCTAGGCTAACCTATGGCAAAAGAAATGCAAAAATAATAATAAAAAAAATACTTAAAAGGTTCTAACCTAACCTATTTAGTCACAGTATGCTTACCTGTATTCAACATTCAACAGTAGAATGTAAAACAAAGTCGTTGTCTGCAAAAATATTAGTAAAGTTAAGCGTTTGCGATAACCCTTTATCTAATATCTACAAAAACTGGAAACTTCCTTCCTTATATGTTATGGAGTAGTTACAAATAGTTATTTGGACATTCCCGATTATTCCTCATTCTATAGAAAATAGTTTGAGAATAGAAAATAGTTTTAGAAAATAATTTGTAAATGCGGGGATATAACAAAAAAGGCCCTAATAATTCGTCCGCACAGCTGACTGAGGTTCACCAAATTTCAAAAATTAAGTTTATACGTTTTAGGGTTTCAACCAACTATTTGGGAAATTTGTATACTTGCGAAGGCGCTAAATAGCTGCAAACATGTAGGCTAACTTACTTTGGTAGGTTAGGCGCTAGGTAAGAAATTATGTTCGCCAATTCAATTTCTAACCGCAAAAAAAAACATAATTTCTTTCAAACCAAAACACCAACGAAATATAAATTCGGTATATGTACCTCTTGGGTGTGCAAAATTTAAAATGTTTTATTTGTATTGGAAATCTTAGCTTACCTAAATATGTAAAAAGCGGGGGAAACTTCGATCTTCAACTTTAAGTTTTACACTAATAAAACAAACAAAATAAAGGAACAAATTAATGTATGCCATGTGTTGTCAGCGTTTGCGGTCTAAGACTCACACTAAGTTATTCCAAAATTTTGAATGTTTGGTGAAAATAACAATAGGCTACAAATTGACGCCATTTCACGCAATACAACCTTCTTCAGAGTCAGAGTTGAATTTCGGTGTAACGGTGTTGCCGGATATGGATATGGTAATTAAAGACGACGGAAACCAAATCAGTTCGTTTGAACATCTATAAGAGAGGCTGTGGCCATACATTGAGAGCATAATATTATTATTTTGTAAAGTGTTGAAGAAAATATCATAATTTAATTACTACTCTCAGAAGCGATTGATAATTTTTCAAACATAATGGAAGGAATATTTTTTAGAATTGAATAACTTGTATGACTGTCAACTACCTTCTACCCACAACGTAGAAAATATAATAAATATATACAAATAATATAAGTAGTAAAATAAGACACAATAACAAAAAAAAAAAAAATAATTCAGAATACTTTGAAATAATAATATTAGATTAATGTAAATCAAACATGAGATAAAATCCTTAATAATTTCTAGAATACCGTAAATAACTAAAATATTATAATATTAAATTGCACTGTGTAATATAATTTACACATTTTATGTTATGTAAAATCAGAAAATATTATATTTGTATACGTCAGTAACGTACGTTTTGGAACAATATATAATTTTGTTAATAACTTTGTACAAACAAAATTTGAAATTAACACTTGCTGTAGAGTGTAGTGGCACCCTGGTTTATCTGTTTATCATTGTCCTCCATTTTCCATTTTATAATTTTATGTTCTCGTACTGCGTATACGTTAGACACTTGTTTGTTATTAAGTCATATTTATATTGGACTTTATTTAAGTTAGAGGTTTGTTGTTAAACCTCGAATCTAAGATATTCTGAAAGTATGGCAGAATATTTGGCTTCTATTTTTGGAACGGAAAAAGATAAGTAAGTAATTTTATTTAAACTCTTAACAGGGAATCTAGAAGTCGTTTAGGCCATAGGCCTATTTAAAATGAAAATAAAGACATTAAGGACTTAATAAACATTATACACGCATCTCTGTATATGTTTATATTGCATGCATATAGTAAATGGTTTCTATTCTTCTGTTTGCTAAACCTAATTCCAAGTTTCTCCTGAAACTTATTTTGCCGGTAGGCCTACATTGTATGGTCCTAATCTAACATTGTTATTTGTATTTTTTGTTAGTTTATATTTTGAAAGTTATCTTTTATCACTAAGGGCGTCAAGTTTTTCCCAGCATTACTATTTATGTATATACAATATAAAAAATAAGCATTTTTTGCAGTTAAATTTAGTAACTCTGAGTTATGAAAGTTTAGGCATGAGTTTACCATAGTCCTCCCTGATGTTACCTTTGCAGATGATGACCTTTTTAAGAAAAGAGAGTATAATCTAAACAATGTGCTGCAAAACTAAATTCGTTACACCCTAGCTAAATGGATGTTGATATGTGTCATTTTTGCAGTTAAATTTAGTAACTCTTAAGTTATCAATGTTTAGGCATAAGTTTACAATACGCATACTTGCTCATACCTTAGCAGATGATGACCTTTTTAAGAAAACAGGGCATAACTTTACTATTCAACTCTAGCCTTTATTTTTGCAGAGACTTTGTTTTACATTCTACTGATAAATGTTTAATACAGGTAAACATACTGTGACTAGCCTAAATAGGTTAGGTTAGTCCTTTTAGGTATTTTGTTTATTATTATTTTTGCATTTCTGTTGCCATAGGTTAGCCTAGAGTCGAATAGTAAAGTTGCGCCGAAAAGAGAGTATAATCTAACAATTTAAGCATTCAATCATTATAACAACATAACATTTACATAATAGGCCTAATACAAAAAAAAGTAGTGCTGCAAAACTAAACTCGTTACACCCTAGCTAAATGAATGTCGATATGTGTGTTCATAATATTTGATAAATATACGTGATAGGCTATATGTATAGCTTTACGAATTGAAAACTAATATAGCTGTTATGTGTGTGACGTCACACGTAGTAATAAAATTGGATCATTTTTTTACCGCGTTTATTAAGTGCAAATAGACACTTGAGCTGGGCATGATGTCATAGCTTATTTTTTCTAATTTTCGTAAAGCAATTTATACCGGGTAAGCGTAGCCTAGATAAAAATACACATTAAATATAGGCTAGCCTATATTATACAAAAACAATAACCAAAATATAAAAGTGTGTAGCCTATATTTTAGAGAACCTGAATAATAGAGACGAAAATGCTTAACTGCTAATCCAACCTTACTGTGAAGTTATGCTTTGCAGCAGTTTCCGCAGTAGAATAAGAATATTGAAAAAAGGTGTTAGGGTTTAATGGGTAAACTGGATTAACCGGGAATCCTACACACTCCGTGAAACTGGTCTCCCAATAGTAGGCTACTTAAATGCATTCCAACTCAAAAAATAAAATATATTACTAGGCTACCCGTGACTTCACAGATATTTCAATTTGTAAAGCTACACACTTATTTATTATTTATAATATATTTCATCATTAAATCAGTTACAATGTTTTAGGTTGGCATCACTATTCTCTTTCCTAAAAAGAAGGTCTGCAAAGATATCAGCAAGGAGTTGTGTTGTAAACTTGTGTTGGTGTAGGCCCTTTGTTAATTAAATGCAATGTATATATATATATATATACATATAGGCCTATAGGTTTATGGACTATGAAAACTTAGGCCTACTGTGACCGGTTGCTATAGGTTAGTTTAGGCTCGGGAATTTATTTTTTCTTACGATTAGTTCATCTCAATTTTTTCTAGGAGAGAGTGTACAAATGGGTTAATAAAATACAAAAGACATTGGACGAACAATCCTTCTAAAACCTAGACCTACTTTGCATTATCCCGCAAAATTGTTGGAGTAAAGAGGAAAAGAGTAGGCCTAGTTATGTAGGAATATTACAGTGGTGGTAGCCTACCATTTTCGCACTTGTAATAAGGAGCCAGAAAAAGTAAATAATTATGATACTACAGACTTACACCCATGGAAATAATCTTACTGCATTCTTATATTATTACTTTGTAAGATTAAGTTAATAAGTTTGTTATTAATAAATAATAAAGTGGAACTACTTTTGTGTTCTATTATCATAGACTGGATGAAGTGTTTAGTCTAAACAAACTGTGACTACACTGACATGTTAAGGTTTCATTAGACATGTAAAATTTTAACAAGAATAGGTGGAATAAAACAGCATTTACAAGGGTTTTAATTGTTATTTATAACTTTATATACCGTAGTAGAAATATCAGCCTAGCCTATTTATACTGAAGCAGTTTAGGTTTGATCTAACCAATATTTCATTGCATCAGCCAATAAGCACAGATTGAATATGTTTATATGTCTCTTGAGGATATTAGATAATGCATAATGAATACACGAATACACTAGGTATTATTACTTTAGATTTATTTAATATAAGAGTTAACTACAAGAGTTCTAGTACAAGAGCGTCATCCATCTTGACTGCTACTTCACTTGCCAGGCCGCCAGTGCCTGCATGATCTTAATCTATCAACAGAATAATATTACAGATTAAATTACTGAGCCTATGACATAACTACTAAACTATGCATTTCACTAGTTACTTTTTAACGTAATTATGTGATATTTATGTATTCTGAAAGTAGTTGTTTCACTATTTCTAAAACCGCAAATATAAAAACTCTTAATTCACAAAAATTAAAGAAATTAAGAGAGCCACAAAACCTGTAAAAATGGTTCAGCATGAGGTTAGTTTTCTCCAATTGTAGCAAAGCTTATAGGGCCCACATTCTCATGGGGTAGGGTAGGCCTAACCACACGTCTGGGATTTGCCCCGACTGTTCTGGTTTTAAACCCCCTGTCCTGTGTTTGGTCCAGGATTAAATCTTCATCTGGAATTCGGTGATTTTACAAACTAAAATAAATATGTTTAGTTTATATAAGTCTTCCAGCAACAAATGTTAGTTAGGTTAGGTTAGGCGTTTTTACCATTTTAACTTTTAAATTCAAAATCAACAAATTATACTATTGCTATGACAACAGTAGCCAAAATGATCAGCTGGCACAGACACATGTTTACAATTTCCTTTGTTTTGAGCTATACTGTACATATAGCCTACAGTACTTTATTATATTATTTACATCAAGACTAACATTCTTATTTAATTACCTAAATTACTTGTGCTTTAATATGTACTTAACTTTGGTTAATTCATTTTTGTAGAGTCAACTGCTCGTTTTATTTCAAGATTGGAGCTTGTCGTCACGGTGATCGATGTTCACGTATCCACAACAAACCAACTTTTAGCCAGGTAAGTTTAATTCGTCTTCTTATTACCCAAAGTATTTACCCCCTTTGTTTTATCAAGCTATTTTATTTTATAAAGCTTGAAATATTTTACATTTCACTGTTCTTTTATAAAAAAAAAAAAACCAGAATCTTATGTTTCAATATATATAAAATTTACCCTTGACTTTACTCATGGCTTAAAATGTTACACTATGAATACCATTTCTACTATCTACATACTAAAGCTTTATTATTTGGTTTATGTATGTTTAATTAAAGTATTTAAGGTTATTTTGTTTTCAGGGTATTTTCACCATGTAAGATTACTTTTTTATGTAAGATTATTTCTTTATGTAAGGTCAAATTTTAACTGTGTAACGTTTTCTTATTTAGTAACGTTTTCTTATACTGAGATGTTACTTTACTTTTTCAATAGTTCTTCAACAGTCTGGGGGCATCCACCAGATTCCCGTCAGGAATCAAAATATCGCTAGGCTCTAGAGGTACTCCAAAGTATTAGGTTTTAATAATTACAGAGACATTTGAGTTTAAAATTCAAATATACAGTAGAACCTCTCTTAATCGAAACCCTTTCAACCGAAATAGCGTTTAACCGAAATGGCAAAAAAACTAGGTACGTGTCCACATTATATCGAAAAAGATAGTATTTGATATGTTTACTATAGCAAGATGTGCGGTCTATTTTTAGACAAAAGGAGAAAGTGTAAAGGGGGAATAGGATGGGGCAGGCCGGGTGCCTGACCTCGAGTTTAGTCTAGTGGTTTACTACCTGCTACACACAA
The DNA here is from genome assembly GCA_018207615.1 of Philaenus spumarius. Taxonomy (NCBI): domain Eukaryota; kingdom Metazoa; phylum Arthropoda; class Insecta; order Hemiptera; family Aphrophoridae; genus Philaenus; species Philaenus spumarius. The sequence continues at coordinate 272,936 of JAGFPH010000916.1, read as the reverse complement.
TACAATACTGTACAGTATTCTGCCAGTCAGTTTGTTTTAAACTGTTGTAGCGTCGCGTTAATCAAGTTGTCTATCAATTTATTTCTTAGGGTTTCTCGCTCTTCTGTAGTCTAGTGGTTAAAACAGTACTTAACAAGTTGTAAATACAGTATACTATGTACATAATACTATGTATGTAGAAGCATTTACGTTTTATTAAAAGTTTGTTAAATAATCTAAAAGTGTGGTTTTTATCATTGCCTTTGATTTTTTCATTTTAAACTTTTAAAAAATTGCAATTTTTTAACCGAAATTTTGGTTATCCGAAATGACCTCCGCCCCCTTTATTTCGGTTAACAGAGGTTCTACTGTATTCATAAAATCTTAAGCTAATGTAGGTCTGAGATTAAAGTGGGGGATATATGATTCGTGTTTCAATTTAAATATTCTTACACCCCGAGGTCTATCTTAACAATTAAAAAGATATTAAAACCACTTACATTGGTATGAACATTTTTTCCCTCTCTCTTTCACTTTCACTTAATTGATTTTATTTGAATGATTTATCCAAATTATATCGCCCGCACTTTTATCACTCACCGACTTACGAAGCGACACTTTCACCTTTTTCAATATCGCCCAGGAATGGTTTCTTGAAGACTTTTGTGTTGATTTTCAGCTCATGGAATTATAGGTGTGTTCTCCTTCGTTGAAAAATTTGTACAGCCCCGTCTTCCACGCGTTGCTCTCCCACCTTCTTTTTTCCGCATGTACTTTACTATTTCTGGTTAGTTCGTTAAATTATTGGTTCCTTATCATTTTCTAACGATTTGGGTACATTTGACATTATTTTATGCACTTAAAGATTTGGCCTACGTGCGTGGAAATGCGGCGTATGCTGTCTTGAGTTTGTAAGCTAATATTGGATATCCGTTTCGGGCTTGCGCTGTACGATGAATTGTTCTAATTTAGTTATAAGTTTTTATCGGTTGCTGGTATTTACCAACAATCCTGACAAGTAGTTTTGACATATAGTTCTTGTATAAATTATTTGTTTCAAACTTGTTTAAGTCATGATACTAGTTTAGTGTAGCTAGCCCATAAGTTTCAGTTTATTTTCATTAACGTGACTTTGTTCTGTTGCAGACTGTTTTGCTACAAAATCTTTACGTGAACCCACAGAATTCTGCAAAATCAGCTGACGGCTCCCATTGTAAGTAATTCAGTAGAAACTAATTTCTCGTTGCTTTTTTTCTTCAATATTTTTTTTAGTTTAACTTTATAATGTTATAATTCCAATGATGTTTCGAAATATATATAATATAAATGTAGGCTAGTGGCTTACAAATCCCCCTCAGCCATCTTCTTTATTTTACTTATGGCAAAACATAACAAAAATAGCCTACTTTAAATTCATGATGAACATTTACTGTGAGAATTAAAATATTAAAAGTAAAAATAGATTTTTTTTATAGAAATAGGCTTTAAAAACGTAGATGATTTTTGTGTTGAGCATTAAAATACTAAAAGTAAAAATAGATATACAAACAGACTTTAAAAATGTAGATGATTTTTTTGTTGAGTATTAAAATACTAAAAGTAAAAATAGAGATATATAAACAGGCTTTAAAAACGTAGATGATTTTTGTGTTGAGCATTAAAATATTAAAAGTAGAAATAGATTTTTTTTATAGAACCCGGCTTTAAAAACGTAGATGATTTTTGTGTTGCTTTTATGCATTTTTTTTTTGCAGCTGGAAAACCAGCTGCTTACATCATATTACATCATTGCTGCCAATGATAGGCTAAGCCATAATCGTTAAGGCTTATAATATACAAGTAAATTACGAATAATTGTTCAAAGCAAACTATTTTGAATTGTAATGGAGATTCTTTGCTCATTTTGATAAAAATTAAAGCAAAAACCAGACATAGGCCTATTTGAATCATTTCGCTTATAAAGATGCATTTTAATACTAGTATCCACTTACGTTTTGAAATGTCACTGTTTTTACAACTACATTAGTAGCTAATTATGATTTTAAAAATTAAAAGTTTCTTTAATTTTCTCGTCACTGCTATTTTTACAACACACATGATAAATTGTTACTCCTGTCACAAAAGTTCAATCTAAATCGTATAAGCTGTTTATGTTTAGAATACAACAAACACCATACTCGTAAGTGTAACCTACCTTTGCCACTTCCGCCCATAATCCTTTATCCTTATCTTGATTGCGTCCTTGGTGTTTTGATCTGATCTTCTCAGGCATTTTGTTTGATCCTTTAATGTCTGCAGTGATCAGCAATGTTTCCGACGAAGAGATGCAGGAGCATTACGATAACTTTTTTGAAGACGTTTTCGTCGAGTGCGAGGACAAGGTAAGGTGCATTCTGAATTTCTATTACCTAGTTATGAGTTAATTTACAAAATAAATCAATAGAGAAGTGCCAGTTGGTGCAATTAAAACTTTTCGAATACATTGCAATCTTGTGCAAAATGCACTTCTGAAAGAAGTACAGTAGGGTCCCGCTATTCCGATCCTCGCTATTCTGAAAATCCGCCGAACAGAGTTCAGAAAAAATACAGATTTTTTTAACATAAAAACACAGGAGAAATTAAAAAGACTTTCATGAAAAAACAAACATTTATTGGTATACAAATAAGTTAATTAGAGATACATAGAGCCTAAGCTTGTGATGAAAACGCCTGAAACCAAATTGGAATGTAAACTGGTTTTGTTTCCTTCTCATTTTGTGGGAAGGAAGTTACCGCAACAAGCTTTTGTGAAACGGATACCTGGTCCTTCAGAAAGAAGGGACGATTAGATACAACAGCTAGTCACTAGTAGTGTTGTTGCCACTTGCCAGTTGCGTTCATCCGTTTTCTTATCTGTTTTCGTTATCTCGAAGGAATTTTATTTTGTTTCAAAACGATGTGGTACTAACGGACAGACTGCGGGATGACAAAACGGAAAGTTCGAACAGCCTATTCCTTCCTTTCCGTTTTTGGAAGAAGATACTTTTCATGAAATCCGCCTATTCCAAATTCCCGCTAAACCGAACACCCAATTAGTTCGGAATAGTGGAACTCTACTGTATGCAAATTCAAAGTAAAAATTGTTACAAAATGTAATTTACAAAGCTTAACAACTTATGTATACAGGCGAGGAGATAATTCAGGGGTTGATTATATGGGTCAGAAGAAAGGAAACTTTTTCCATAACAGTTTGTCCGGAAACGCTTATTTTATCAGCTCTCCACCATTTTGTTCTTTTACTAAACAATTTATATTTCTATAAAGGCTTAACCGATTGAATTGAAATTTTTCCCGTTATTTCATCAATGTAAAGACCTAGGTTGAATAAATAGGAATCAATTGAAAATTATAAAACCCCGAAGTCTGGACAGATTTTCTTAAATCATAGCTAGCAACATTCTCGATCAAGTCACCATTCAAAAAAAAATTATATATTAACATTAAACGTATGGAAACAGTAATACTTGTATCAAAATATAAATTTATATTAACTTACTTTTCTAAGTTTGTATTACACATAATTTCCATTTCTTGAATCTGCATTACAAAATTGCAATAGCCGGGTAATTTAACTCACTTTTAATTAAATTGTTAATATCAGCGCTTGACGATAATGTCTGAACTACGCCGGACGGAACCGAACTATTGATGAACCAAAACACATGTTTCTTGAATGTATTTATATTCATTACCATAGTAACCAATTCGATAACGGTTTTTCCTTACGCGTTACATTTTCTATTTATGTCAACTCCTACCGCGAGCCGTGTAAAGGAACTCCTCGTTCCAAAATAATTATCGAAATTGGTTCATCCGTTTGGGAGATATTATGGCACAGGCGGATACACAAATAATCAACTTGTTCCAATAAATAATCAGGATTAAAATTGTGGCCAACCTGTTACTGTTACATAAGTTACTGTTACCCTTTGTTCCGATAATTTTGACAGTCACACCATTCAGTTGAAAATTAACGGATTACAAAAATTACCTCTCGACATTATAAAAATTTACAGGTTTTAGTCATTCTCATTTAAAATGTTTAAATAGCCACCATTTTTTTATTATAGCATGTTATTTTTTTATTATAGCATGTTAATTTTTTTCAAGCTAGGTCTTTACATTGATGATCAATTCACAGAATTTCAACTCATTCGGTTGAGACGTTTTAGAGATATACATTTTTTAGTAAAAAAAAACCAAATACTGTAGAGTCCCGCTATTCCGAATAGAGTTAAATAAAATACCAATTTTTAAAAATAAAACAGGAGAAATTAAAAAAACATTCGTGAAAAAAACGTACATTTATTGTTATACAAATAAGTTAAATAGAGCATACAAACATCGAGCCTAAGCTTGATGAAAACACCTGAAGCAAAATTGGAATGAAAGCGGGTTTTGTTTTCCATCCGTTTTGCTGGAAGGAAGTTACCACAACAATAAGCATCCGGCGAAAAGGATACCAGGTCAAAGAAAGAAGGCAGGATTAGATACAACAGCTAGGCACTAGTAGTGTTGTTGCCACCTGCTAGTTGCGTTCATCCGTTTTTCTCCTCTGTTTTCGTTATCTCGAACGAATTTTATTTTTTTCAAAACTATGCGGTACTAACGGGCAGATTGCGGGATGACAAAACCGGCAGTTCGAACAACCTATCCATTCCCTTCCGTTTTTGGAAGAAAACAGAATCGTAATGGAAGGAAAACCAGATAGTGTAAACCTACACTAAGGGGAGGTCAAGAGCATTTGCCACGTGTACGTGTGATATGAGTTTAGTTCGAGCTTGCACCTCCTCCTCGCTTTCCTCGGAGCCGATCCAACGAACTGACTAGCAGATGTCCCCGCACTTAATTTACGCCTTAACAAGTCAATATGTTGATACTATTAATGAAACTGAACAGTGTTCGGTCCCAATTAGTTTGGAATAGCAGGATTCAACTGTAGCTGATAAAAGAACCAACTCATACGAACAAATAATTATTATCTTCGTGCCTTACACAATCAAGCCTGCATATATAAGGTCGCTAAGGTAATGAACTTTTAGTTTTGTGAACTACAGTATTTTTAACTAGGAAAAGTCAGGGAATTTCACTTTTCTGGAAAAGTCTGGAAATTTTGGTTAAGGTCAGGGAAAAATATGATTACTAAGAAAAGTAGTTAAAAAAATAATTATTTAAAATTAGAGATTCAGACAAGTTTTAATTGAGAAAAGAAATATTAATGATGAACTTCTAAACTAAACAATGAGAAAATTACGTATCAGAGGGGAAACACTTATCGGCAAGTTATGGGAGTGATTGTGGCAGCTTGTTCTAATGCACTTGCAGTGTTATGACCTTGACACCTTTCTCTAATGTGCTGTTTCTAAAAATGTTAGTTTTGTTATTAAATGTTTTCGAATTTGTATCAAATTAAATGTTCAACCGGTAGTTGTATTACAAAAACCAATTTGTTATTTCTCTTTGTTAAAATATAATAAAATATAATTTGAGTAATTCATTGTTTAATTTAATATTTATAGTCATAAATGCGCAATTTTCAACTGCTGCTGGCGGGTACAGTAACATAGATATAGTATTAAATATTGAACTATTATAATATTACCTCGTTTAATTAAATGTTTTTATTATATTTAATTAATTCCCTAAAAATTTATTTTCTCACCAATATAATGTGACAGATTTACTAAAATAAAATTAGCATGGTTTTGTATGTGCTTTTTCTAAGATTGGACAGGGAAAAAGTAATTCAGTCAGGGAATTTCAAAAGTCATCTGTAGTCACCCTGATATGGCAAAGTCCGTTTGGGGAAATTTTAAATGAAAAAAAAGTGTGGTCTGGAGAAATTTGGTGTGCTAAAACATTTTCTGCAGCCTTGCTAGTAGCTTACACTACAGGAGCTACTATGAGTTGATGGAACCGTGTTTTTAACATTTCTTTTTTTTTACGACTAGTACGTCACTAGTTTAGGGAAAATTAAAACAGAATTTCTGCGGACACCCTGATGTGTTGAAATCAAATGTTAAATAAGCTGGAAACAAAATTAGAGTAAAATAAATACCAACTAAGGGAAACCTCTGCATGCTCTGCACGCCAACCCCGTTGGAACCTTCTATACACATAATCATACTATATTTTCTTTATAAAAAAAGGTGTAGGAGTAATAAAAACCCCAAAACTAAGATGGTAAATAATGTTAAATGTTCAAATCAAATTATTTCTAATTATCGGCCTTCACATGAATTTCAAATTTACAATCTGGGTTTAAATGTACAATCGAATGTAACTCCACCTCTCCCCCGTACTCTCCATCTTCTTCCATCAAGTTTTCGTACTCCGTTTTATTAACTCCTAAAAAATACTCATAAAAAGCCCACTTCTGAATAACATTCTTTACCGCTGCAGCACGCACATATTTGTAAAAAAATTTGTGATCGTATAAGCAGAACGATACGGCATGGAAGACAATTCCCGTCTCCCACGTTAGGAATTATTTCTAACTCGTTAAAACGGTCGTTACTCAAATAACATCAATAATTACAAAGCAAACGCATACGGTATGACCGTTTCACAAATCCAGTTCAAGCATGCCAACTCACAACTTAACTGAAGCCGCGCCCCCAACAAACACTCTTGAGTATGACCAGTAGCGAGGACGGCGGTGCAATTTTTGGTGACCCATAAACACAAACTAACTACACCACTCAATAGAAAATGTAATTTCAAATATTTTCCTTGCTTACTACATCAACTCAGCACTGATAGTTGTTATTGAAATATTTTGGTTTAAACATTGTCATAAAATTTTCAAAATTTTGAATTTATATAACTGGAAAACTATAAGAGCTAGAGAAACACACTGTAAGCGGCGTAAACGTTCTAATTTTTTAGCTCTTTTGATTAAGATATCAACCAACCTTGTACCTTTTTTAGTTTTTAAAATATATCCAAAAAACAGAAAAAATTTTCGTAAAATTGGAATTTTTATGACCCTGAATGCTAAAAAATTTTTCAATGCTTGATGACATATCTAGAGGTAAAAAGACAGCCATTAAAAATAAAAAAATCATAAAAATCAGTTCATTATGAGAGGCTGGGCAATCGGAAATAGGTTTTCGACAAAAATCTTTTAACCCTTTTAGTACTGATAATTTTGGTGGTGTATTGCTCAAAAATACCATGCTATTTCAGTGTAATTACACGAAATTAGTTAAGCAGCTGTATTTTTTGTATTTATAAAGTTAGAAAGATGATTTTTCCAGTAAAATGTTAGTACTAAATTATTAAATATAAAATTAGTACAAAGGCAATAAAAGATAATTAGATTGTTATGATAAAAGTAAACATTTATTGTAAATTTTACTCTAACTCCATATTCAACACTCCATAAGAAAGGTAAGAAAAAATAATTTTACCGTTGGTCACCAGTTCGTTTTGTTTCAAATAATGTTGTTCATTCACACACCAAATTTTATTCTCTTTGGGTTATAAATAAACTGCACAGACATTTTTAATAATGTCAGAATCAGATAACCTACTTATAGCACCATCACTAATATATTTTTCATCAATCACATTTCTAGTTTTGTATTTTCACTAAAAGGCGATTTGGAAGGTCTCATTTTCAATCAAAACACTAATAACTTAACCTTAAAATGAAATAACACAACACTCGATAACTTGGATAAACAAAACACGACGATAAGCTTTCAGCTGTCAAATCTGAGACATCATAATCTTCGTCGTTCTCAATATTTACAGATCATAGATTCTATACCAGAAAGAATATTGTCTGTGCATAGAGTGTAAGAGCATGGACTGGCTCTTTATTTAATCTTATGGAAGCAAGAAACGAAATTATAGACACATTGGCAAGGCTACAAATGTCGATATAGTAGACGTCCGATTGATCGGACGTTGGGATTTCTCGCGTATGTACCAATGTCCGATTGATCGGACGTTGGGACTAAACGCTTAATATATATAGATTAAAAAATGTATTAAGATCTTGTAAAATAAATTACATTGAGTTTGTGTGTTTTTAGTACGGAGAAATTGAAGAAATGAACGTCTGTGACAATCTGGGGGATCACCTAGTCGGCAATGTTTATATAAAGGTAAGAGTTTATTTTGGCCTAAACAATCTCAACACATACTTTCACTGTACAATGTGATTCTTTAATGCACGAGGAGTGGTTATACGGGTCAAAATAAAGAAAAAACAATTGTTTGGAAAGGATTCTTTTACCAGCTCTCCATCATCTTTTAAGACTCAAGGGCAGGGTTCCTATGATTAGGAGAGGTCAGAGAAAGTCAGGATATAATATAACAATAATAAATTATTGGATTGACACTTTATGATTATTTTTATATGTAGGCTACAACATTTAATTTACTATTTTAAAATAATATAAACTCAATCAAATTACAAGTTATTGTTTTCTTATCTAGGGGTCCTAGCTGTAGGCATAAATATACAATTATATTTAATTATTACATATTTGTATAGGCTAATTATAAAATTTGGTATCTACTAATTGTATTCTGAAGTTCCATTCAAGTTTGTTATTAATTTATATTTTAAATAAGAAAGTTAGTTAAAGGTTTAATAATTACATTTTCTTGGAAACTGTCGTACAATCCTTGTATTTTTCGTCAATCTTATACCATGAAGGTCGATTCAACTATTTATTCAGTCATTGTCAAATGTTGCGGTTCGTGCACTCGGAACATTGTTATAAATATTAATTTAAACCACTACACATAATTACATATATACAAAAGACACTACAATGTACATTGAACACATATAAATTAACATTTAACGTCGACAGTTAAACGTCGCATATAGAACTTCCAACAACATTGGGCAAATTCTGAACCCATCAAAAACAAAAACTTATGACAAATTCGATGGCAACGGAATATATAAAATCAAATGTGACGATTGCCCAAAAATATATATAGGGCAGACTGGACATTCATTTCGCACACGTTTTAAGGAACACCTTCCCTCATCCAGATTAAACAAAATACAACATTCCAAGTTCGCCGAGCACCTAATTGATTATAACCATGGATATACCAATTTAGAATTAAATCTAGAAATATTACAACAATGCAAAAAGGGACCGATAATGAATGCCATAGAAGAATATGAAATATAGGCCTACAAACAGCAAAAAACAGATTCTCATATTTTATTAAACAGCAAATCCCTATTCCAATCTTACATACTGTTTGACATACTACAACACTTTGAAAATAATACAGTTAATACCAGGAAGCATCTCACCGGCCACCAGCGCTTATCAATTACGGCAATTTAAGTCCCTATATCGTTCAATAGTACGAGTTAAAACTCAACGCGAGTAGCACGTGCTGATGATTTCCACACCGTCGACGTTAAATGTTAATTTATATGTGTTCAATGTACATTGTAGTGTCTTTGTATATATGTAATTATGTGTAGTAGTTTAAATTAATGTTTATAACAACGTTCCGAGTGCGCAAACCGCAACATTTGACAATAACTGAATAAATAGTTGAAACGGCCAACATGGTATAAGATTGACGAAAAACACAAGGATTGTACAACAGCTTCCAAGAAAAGTTAATTATCTTTTAAAACAATCCAGTTTAGGCTACTACAAACAAAATATAAAGGTTCAAATTACAATAGTTTTTTCTTCAAATGTTATATTGGTTGGTTATTACCTTATAGGCTTAATCTTACTTGTCAGGATTTTTATATTACAATCTTCTTATTATTTTTATTTGAATAACTTCAAACTATTTCTTCTTTGTTTATTTATTTGATTTAGTATATTAAGTCTTATTTTTTTTATGTCCACAAATTAAATACCTTGTTGCTATATCTGTCATAAAACTGCATAGTGAAATTATTTTAAAATCTCTGATTCCTGCAATTAAATCACAGCCTACTATACACTTCTCAGTATGATTGTGTTTCTTACATACTCAAACGCATTCCATTTAAATTTGGTTCGTAAGTTTTCTTTTACATTCTATCCGAATTTTGTAAAATTTTATTTTTTCACTTTACCAAATATCTGTAGTTTTATTCATATTTAATTGAAAATTTAAATGTAAATGATTATATCTCTCATCCCTTCTTTGCATTTGGAATGGAAAATAAAAACCTAATGGCCATTACCAACGTTCCATTTTGCAGTTCATTCCGTCCAGCCTCTGTACTAAACACTAAATACTTTACTTTCACTCCTACATATTTACATTTCAACATTTACTTTGAATACTAATATTTATAATTATTATTAAGAATTTGTTTTAGTACTTCGTAATTTGTAAAACCAGATCATTGTTATTAAATTTAGGCTATTACAATCTTCGGTTAACCTTAAAATGTTATAGTTCCTATGATCAGGAGAGGTCAGTGAATAGTCAGAGAAAGTCAGGGAATTTATAAAAAAGTCAGATAAAATTGTTTCAAATCATTGACCTCCCAATGATACAAAAACTGAGGAGTTGTTCTTCGCTTCAGATTGTTGCAATACAAGTTGTTGAAGTAGTTTAGGACATCTCCAGCAGTATGTTCAATTTTAAAAAGTAGTCTACTTTTAAAAAGTTTTAAAAACTCCATCATTGATCCTTTTTTTAAAGCCTATTTTAAAGTTACCACATGGAGTAGTTCTCAAATTTGAGATTCTAAAATAAAATGTTATTTATAATGTGTTCAATTTAGGATTGAGTGATGCTGTTGATTATAGGATTTATGGTGTAAGTTGAGTTAAATGGACTCGGGAGGGGGGGGGGGGGGTTGAAACTGTGTGAACATGTACTGCTTCCTCTTGATAGTTAGCACTATGAGTAATATACTAACGCATAGCTGATTTCTTTACTTTCCGTGGATGATGATGTAATGAATATGGCTTTAGAGAAGACAGAAATGATTGCGGTAGATATTATGTTACTAAAATGTAAAGCAAATGTAGTAAAATATATCGTGAGTTGGTCAGGGAAAAGTGGAAGAGTTACCAAATTCTGTAGGAATTTATTTCTTAACCAAAAAATAACTTTAAGACTTAATGTTGTTTCAACTGGTGTTGTTCTTGTTTTAGTTTCGTCGAGAAGAGGATGCTGAGAAAGCTGTATCGGATCTAAACAACCGTTGGTTTGGTGGCCGACCGGTCTACGCTGAGTTAAGCCCTGTTACTGACTTCAGAGAAGCCTGTTGTCGACAGTACGAAATGGGGTGAGTTCAAGTTGTCTTTATCTTATGCGGGATGCGTTTATAAATACCGCATGAACCTACGTCCCAAATAAGTTTTGCAACTAACTATAAACACACAAACACATATTTAAATAGTTACATAGTTTAATATGGAAGTGCGTCCCTGTTGCAATCGTTAATAAGTTGTGAATTTAAGAAAAATCAATTTGTCTATTTCATAGTGCCTAGATACCAAAGCCAAAATCAATTCAAAAGTTTATACGTTTATTTATCTATCTATATCACGTTTTTATAAACATAATTTTCAATTTTGCAGTAATTACTTCCAGACTGATATTTGAAATAAGTTATTGGAAGTTATAGAAAGGCAAGATTTTATTAAAGGGCAAAATTGAGCCCATCGGGGTGGTTTTTTTTTAACTGAAAAATCTGTTTAACACCCTTAATACTACCAAAATCATTTGCGTGAAACATTTTTTGATCAACCGTAAGTGCAAAGGTTGGAAAGGTAGAGGTTGGAGGTAAACAAAATTCACAACTATCTTAGTAATATCAATGTTGTTGTAAATGTTCTATATATTACAAACAATTACTCTTAAACATTCTTTTATAATGGCAACCCTTATTACATGGCAAATAAATTTGTTTAGTTCTTAGTTTATAGGACTAAATGGGAACTTCAAAATCTCCTTTAGGCAAGGTAAAAGAATTTTTTTGTCCTACTGGGTTAACTTTTACTTTTCTCTTAAATAAAACCAGAATAATAGTGTGATTTAATATCGCACTATTTAGAGCTGAGCTGATACCAGTTTTGACAAATTTGATAGAGATATCAATACTCATAAAAATTACACATTCCCCAATTAGTCTTTGTAAAAAAAACAATATTGTGTTTACTTTTAAAATGTTTTCATAGTGAAATAACAAAATTGTTTAATCAAATTAGCGGTCTGAAACATTGGTAATTTTCTATCAATACACTTGGCATCAGTAACTCTATCCAATTGTAATTTGATTGACATTATAATGATTCGTGTGTATTTGAAAATATTTTATTTTACTTTTGGAAACTTGATTTATAATGTATCTTAAGAAGGGTCTTCTATACCTTGCGTAAAACAGCAAAAACATGCACTTCGGACGCCGTTTTTCAACCTCAAAAGTTGTGAAACATCTTAAATTGTTCTTAAAGAATATGTGGTTTTTTCTTATACCTCATAATTGAAAGAAATCGACGGCAACTCCTTTTAATCAACGGTTTAACTGAGTAAAAATTGGTTATTTTTAATGCATTTTTTGGGAGTTTTAAACAATAATTTCCATATTTTAAGCTACCGCGTAAAAAATATAAAGCCTTCTTTATAACTTAAAGTAGTTTCCCAGATTATTAATTTATAAATAGAATCCGAAACACGTTATTACGAATGCAGGTTTCAACGATTTTGCGGCTTAAGTCAGAATCCGGCTGTGGCTCTACTACCAAAGCTACAAAAGTCACCTCTAGACAGAGCCGCTCTTACGCACTCTTTAAACTTAACTTTTTCTGTTTTGTTGTTCTACCCTCAATATAAGCCAATATTAGATTAGTACAAATAGTGTGTACATATACATATTTATACAAAATACTTAATATCTTTTAAATAAATTGAACGCAAATTTTGTATACATATTTGGTATAACATTTTTTACCCACGTACACAAAACCAAAATGTTTTTCATATATATTTTCAAAATGGCGGCCGTTTAAAATTTTTAATGAAAAATATCTTCAAAACCGATGATTTTACAAAATAATTCAAGAAACAAAAAATTTCCTTTTTTTTATAACAAACATAACGGTTTTTTATTATTACCGTAAACCTAAAAGATAACAGAGTTATTGGCTAAAAACTAAAAATTGTGTATTATGGTAGTTGTCCAAAATATACAAAATTACTTACTCCAGAACAAAATTATGAGAAAAATCATGTAAATAAAGTCCATAATAAATTATTAAATTATTATTATCAACTTACAAAACAAAAGATTTTTAATACACCAAAACAAAACAGAACTGTAAATAAAAATTTTAAGTCACTTCAAAAATATATTATAAAAGTTTAAATTATGAATGACTGATTAGAACGCTGATAACGCCATAACGCTGATGAAGTTATTCGAAACCAACATCGTGAAATACAAAATGCAATCGAAGGAATCTTATTTAGATCACAGTGTTGTAAACAATTTTCAAATTAGTAATTGTTTTTTTTAATACCTCTTTAAGTTTTATTTTGTATTTTCTTTGTCTTTAATCTAGTTTTAAAATACATTTTAAACGGCCACCATTTTTAAAATTTATGAAAAACGTTTAGTTTTGTGTATGTTAGTAAAAGATGTCCTACCAAATAATGTATCCAAAATTTGCGTTCATTATATTTCCTACATCCAAAGATACTAAGAATTTTGTAAAAACAAATTGTGGATAGCTGGAAAACTTAGCATTTCTGAACATTTATATAGAGTTAGAGCAGTGGAATAAAAAAAAAATAAATAAAGTTAATTAAGGAATATAAATAACCTAAAGTTACGTTTTTCTTAAAAATCTGTTTTTACATTTACAGTTAAAATTGACCTAACTTTTTAACGGTTGAAGATAAAATCATAAAATATCCTATATTCTTGAAGAAAATCTAAAGGTCTACAAATTCCTTTCTATAACTTTTTCGTAGGACGAAGGGCTGAAGAGTTTAATTAGTAAAATATGGCAAAAACCCTGAGGCAAAATGTTTTTAATAATAAGCGATTTTAAACACAGATATCTGAGAAACTACACGAGATAGCCACACAATGATTAGAATTAATCTTGTAGCACATTTGGTCAGCTTATCTCGGGTTGTGATTTCCATGACCTGATTGTAGAAATGTGAAGAGGATCGGATTAGGCCCAACTAAGTAGACAATCTAGAAATGACCTTTGACTTTTATTTATGGGAAATAACAATTTAAACATAGACAAATATAATACAAGTTATGCAAAAATTTCAAAGAGATCAGTTGACTTTTAAATGGAAAAGATTTTAAGTGCACCTGTACATACCATGGATTTTCTTACTTAAAATATAAACTGAAGATCTATAAACCCACTGATTTTAACACATGAAGTTCTAATTGCTTCTTGTTATTGATAAGATGAGATGTAGGCGAGTAAAGTGGTCAACCTCATGGTTCCAAGTCCATTATCCAAATGTATTACTTCAATCCAAGGATGAATCAGCGGTTAACTTCATTTACAGTTAACCTGTAATCTTTCTAAATGGTTTAAAACATAATGACTTGACTGTAAGACTACTGCTATCAGAGTGAGAAGACGGATGTCTTTCCTCACATGGTATTTTTAAACCGGAACATGGTGCATAGATATTATTCACCGCTGTTTGGTTTATGGAATATTAGTTCAAAGTTTCTTGTGACTTTTCGATTCTATGTTCAATGATTCACTAGATTTTTAACTTACTCAACTCAATCTGGATATGGATCGATTTAAATTGCATGGTTACATTTGAGATTGTAAATTCTGAACTGTTCCGTCATAGATGATGCAATTTACACACGCACTTTGGGTTTTATATCATGCCCTTTTGGTCTATGTCCTTTACGTTAAATATTTTTAATATTTAAGCTCTCTTTCAAAAACATAATTACATATAAATTAAATTCAAATTAAAAATGCTCTCTTGAATTAAAATTGACTTATGGTCTTATTCTATATTATTATTGTACTTTGGAAGTTGAAGGTGTTACATGTTAATTTATCACTCGGACGCATAGTTTTAGAAATAAAGCGAAAACCCGAAAAAGATACCTTCCATGCGTTCCCCGCTTACCTCCTATAAGTGGGAACTTTTAGTATGTTTACCTCATAACTAATCCAAACAAAGTCAACGAACACAGTCAAAAATTGTGTTCCTTCCATTTCCCTCTACAACCCACTTTTGTGGCATCCATTGACTGGACCAGTGGACTATGGTTTTATTTACTAACAATTGGATGGTCCTAAATGGGCGTTTTGCAGACTCTGAGACTGATGTTTTCAGTTCTGGGTTTTTACCCCCCCCCCCTCGCTTTTCCTCTCGCCACCACAAGGTCAGAGACTGTACTCGGACCTTTTTATTAAAATCACACTAAACACTCGGGAGTTTTCTTCAAGGTAAAGAAGAGCCTTAACTAACTAAAATAACAAATCCTTTTAGTGAAACAAGGTAAATTTTATTCAACACAATTTATGTTCTTACAGTTTGACTGTTAATTATTTTTTTAGAACACTCAATATAGTATTAGGAGTTTTATTTATTATTATACTTTTAAATATTTACTCTTTATTATTTACTCTTTTATAAACTCTTAGTCTCGGGTTACTGATTCTGGCTTTTTTAAATGTCCACTGGTAACGTTATAACCTAAAATTAACAAGATAGTTGGTTCTATTATATAGGTTTCGTATACTAGAACATAGACATAGGTAATCATAAAAAAATGTTTATTCAGTAAAATGTTCAAATTCAATTTATAGTGGCTGTTGGAAAATCAAGGTTCAATATTACCTATAGGTGCTTTCAATAGAAATCAATACTTCTTGTAGTATGTTAGTTCGTTTTGCTGGTTTACCATTCAAATTTCATCTATCTTCAGGATGTTATCATTCACAATTGTTTTTATAAATTTAAAATACTTCAGAAAGAAACTAATAGATCTAAACTGCTTGAGGTATAATGTAATAATGCCCCTTGGTACCAAGCTACTATGGGACACTGCCATCGGTTGCATATTTTCTATAACTTATTTAGCTTAAGGCACTGAATTTGCATAAATGTTATTATTTTTCATGCTAGTTTTAATTTAATCATACTTCTTCCAATTACAAGATTTTGTGCTTATTTACCATTTAAAACTGTTTTTTTAAAATTATTTAAATTTTAAAAATATTCACTTTGTATATTGTATGTTTATAAATCCGTCACTGTCTAGAAATCGGTACAATTGATATCTTGCCGCTTTTATGCACGTTTCTTACTCGTTCACATCGATCGATCATATTTTTGACACTGAACATCTTGTTTTGTTCTTAAAAATTATTAATCTATTTAAATTACATTGACTTGTTCTTTACATTTATAAACATACAATATTGCTTTGATTTTAATAAAACTAATTATCTAAACATGAAATAACTACACATAAGAGTAGTGAAAAAGTTCTTAGTTAACCGCTTTAGGTTATAATCAACTCTTACGGATTTCTGAATGTTAGTTTCATATACTTAAAATAAACGAAAGGTAAGTCGAATTTAAAAGAAAGGTAGGTTTTATTATTTAATTTGGTTGTTCAGTATTCTAAAATTACAAACTTATTTTAATTTTCCAAACTGATAATTTCTGTTAAGTAAATTTTGAGGTTAGCTTCTAGACTATCTAACAAATTGGTTAATCTTACATTTCACTGTTCTTTGATTTAAAAAAAAAAAAACAAAAAACAGAATCTTATGTTTCAATATTATATACAAATCAACCCCTTGATCTTTACTCATGGCTTAAAATGTTACAACATGCTTACAAGATATATTTATCTAAATTATTATTTTACAGAGAATGTACACGAAGTGGGTTCTGTAACTTCATGCACTTGAAGCCAATTTCTCGAGAATTGAGACGTTACCTTTACAGCCGCAAGAAGAGAGGAGGTGGAAGAAGGTAAGACCATATTTCTTAAAGTAGTTTGTAAAACACTTTCAAATATTTTATGTAGTTTATTGTATACAAATGACTTAACCCTAGAACTGGCATCGTTAAAGCTAAAATTGGCCAGCCCGTTTATATCGTTTTGCAAGCATATTTTTAAAAATTCGCCAAAAATAGTAAATGAACAAAAAAACAAAAGTGTTTTCGTAGAAGAAACTTCAAAGAATTCGAATATGCCACTAAAAATTAGTTTCTTTTGAAATTGTAAAAGTTGTTAGCTCAAGAAACAAAAAATGTTCAGTAACGAAAGGAAAAAGTTCAACTTTAGGCAACTACATAACAAGTAGTAAACATTTTTTGTATTTTTTCATAAGCGTAAAAAAGTTTCGTAATTTAGTTCTAAATAGAACTGTATAAAAACATTTATCAATTTCAAATTTCTTATTTTGAAAAAAACTGTTTTTATGTTCCAAGTACAAGACTGTTAACAAACGTAATTTACTAATATATGCTTTGCCCAAAAATGAATTATTATAACAAAGTGTAGAGGATAAATCAAAGAAAAGAACGGTATAATTGTTTTTCCTTAGTCCACAAAAGTGTTTGAGTTATCTTTATTTTAATAACAAAATGACATGAATCAAATGACATTTTGCCGTCTTACAAGAAGGGTGCTTTGCATTATGTGGGAACGAGACCGAGCACTCGGTCACAACAGATCGCTCTAATCATGTACTTTTCTCTTTGTCTAGACAAACAAAAAAACTGGTTTATTCTAGTTTAATTCCCACTGTTAAAAAGGTCAGTCTTTTCTCTACAAAATGGTGTAAAACCATCTGTCAAAACATTTGATAGAGTAAGCATATTATCTGTTGACAAATGGGCTGTTTCATTGGTTGAAAACCTGTCCAATCGCAAGGGTTTACAGACATTCTAGGAATAAATCGAGTAAAATAGTGACATCTGATTGGAAGGCACCATTAGAAAGATAAAATCTTGAAGAATCCAATGGTAGCTTTATAATCTCGATATAAATACTTCAGTAGGGGGATTTCAACGTTCAAGAAGTTTGAAATAACAGTACAATTGTATGCAGATTCGCCCACGGAAATAGCTGTAACACAATATGCATATTTTAAAACGATGGTTACGTATGTAAATATACGTTCTACGAAAAAGTTGTACATATAAAAATTAAAGTTTAATTCATTTCCTTTCCAATGGTGCCAGTTTTATTACGATTGGATTATTGTAAGTGGGTTAAATTATCGATTATGCAAATATATGCAAATTCTCGCTAAGGTTGAGACTGCAGTCTGCCACTTTGAGGGTTAAGTTCGGGCTGTTGGTTTGCTTGAACAGCTTTGTTTATAGTTTTCAGATTGAATTTTATGTAATCTTTTTAAAGTGTTAATTTGTAATTTTGATGTAATCTTCAAAATAATTTGTTAATGTCTTTATTTTGATTTATTCGAGTGTTGCTGTTTAGTTTAACTTTACACAGTTTAAAATAACACAATTAAATATCTTCTCTTTTTTCAGATAAAACACAGACTGATAAAACATCACAGACATTGCTTATATTTTTTATTTTGTCTAAACATACTGAAAGAACACCACTCTGTACTCATTGAAAGTTTCAAGAACTATGGAATCATCTAAGCATGTATATACGTATTTGCTTTTAAAGGCTCTCACCGCTTACATATTGGGTCGTGCAGTTTTTAAATATTAAGTGTTAAATTCTGTTCAGTTTGCTGTCACAAACAAAAATACAATCTCATTGATTTTAAATATTTCACAAATTTTAATCAATCTTAAAAACTACATTGCGCTCTTAAGAGCATGATGTATTCTACCTAGAAAAAACACAATATGTAACACAGTCAGGCATAAAAAAAAAAAAACATCTCTATATAATTTTTCTAAATTTGATTGTATACCTACCATTAATGGGTTTTTTTGTGTGTATGGTAGATTTCAAAACATTTGTTGGGGTGAAGAGTGAAAGTCTTAGGGGTTTTACTTCACAAGTCCTATAAAAGTATATTGCTTCCTTGTGAAACCTCTTTTTAGAGGGAACTACGCATCTAGTGCCTTTTTTCTTCTTGAAAACACTAAGCCTACAGCTAAAAACACTAATCAGTCCCTGATGAAATTCAGACGTATCAAACAAGTGGTAAACTTTTGACTGCATACCTGCCTATCTAAATTGGCGGCTGCAACTGGGTTTACCCTCTGATCGAGCAATGCAAAGCTGTAAACAGCTGTTTGACAAAGGTAGCTGTCTGAAAAAAGCCAAGCTGAGAACTAAAATTGATGCTAAATGTCAGAATCAACTAAAACGGAAAATCCCATCATACCATGTTGTGCAATTATAACTCTGATGAGAAATCTTGTCATATACTCCTGCAATAGCTCTAGAAAGTTTAATTAATTGATCAACACATTTTTGGATCTATGCAAGGAAATATTAAGTACTCTTTTTTCAAATTTTAAATAGATAATATATATTTTTGTTTTTTGCCTTACTGGACTGGATATATTTATATAAATACCTTACTTCCTTGTACTGCTCGCAGTCCTGTTTTGACCTTACTTCCTTGTACTGCTCGCAGTCCTGTTTTGATCACTTTCTATACGGTGACGTACGTTTCGCCGTGTTTTTGTGTTAATGTTTGTGGAGTGTGTATGTATATTTATAGTTTTGACGCGCATTAAACAAATGCAAATAATTTTTTAAGGCGAAACGTACGTCACCATATAGAAAGTGATCAAAACAGGACTGCGAGCAGTACAAGGAAGTAAG
>JAGFPH010000916.1:229244-253170 GCA_018207615.1 Philaenus spumarius | reverse complement strand
TATAGAAAGTGATCAAAACAGGACTGCGAGCAGTACAAGGAAGTAAGGTATTTATGTAGATAATATATGTTACCTGTGTGCACTGTCTATACAATCCTTTTTTGTCTGTTGTGGTGACTGCGGTTTCGGGCTTGCCCATCATCAGGTCACATGAATTATACATAAAAACACAAAAATAAAATTATTTCACTCACTAGTGAGTTACTTTGAAACCGCGGTCATCACAAAGAATAAAAGAGATTGGATGATGACAGTGCACAGGTCACATATACCTATTTAATTTTTGTTATTACATTCCGATCAGGGAGCTTACATAATGAAATTCTTTTTTCATTTCGTAACAGTATTTGTTCAAATTTAAAAAGTATTTATATTACATAGAATTACATTAAAAGTGAATTAATTTATGTATTTAGATCTCGCAGTCGTAGTCGCAGTCATGTTGGTTCTCGCAGATCAAGGTCACCTAAACCCCGCTCAGGAAGAGAACGAGAGAAGAGAGGTGGAGGAGGAGGTGGAGGGGGAGAAGAACAACGCGGTCGCCGAGACAGAGAAGGACGTTCTGGACGTTATTGAAACAATTATTGGTAATAAACTCTCTATATTAAAGACCACTAAAGAATACCATTGTGTGGCGGCCAATAGGAAGGGCGCGCAGCATTGCCATATCTACTAGTCTCGAACACTCCTGGTATTTACCGCTCGAGGCTTGAGTGCACAGTTTAAATGCGTTGAGTCAGCCGGGTTCAGTTAGAAGCGTGGGAAGTACGTAACAACGTCGCACTAAGAGGATTGGAGCGTTCAAGGTTTCTGTGTACACAAGCCCGTTCCTCAACGGTATTCTTTTGTGTTCTTCACTTTAGACAAGTTTTGATGGGACTTTTGGTTTGGTTTTTAACGATCAGTTTGTGCTCTGACTGTGTTTTTTGTATTTTTTTGGCTATCATTCTTAGTCTAATCTTTACTTTCTTAACGTATGTATAAGTAAGTTTTATTTTTTTAATTTAGTACAATGACTGTTAATCTGTTACATTTTCAAAATTTATGTTTTATAAATTATTTTTTATTAGATGTAATTTTTACTTGATAAATTTGTTTTTATTGTATTTATTCTTTTCTTATTAGTTTATGAATCCCACATATACACTGTACATTATTATAATATAAATAAAGATGAATTTTGTTTTGATTACAGATGGTTGAACTGTGGCAGTGTGTGAAGCATTTCGACAGAAAGTTAATTGAAATGAAAACACGTTTAATTGTAATTTCCTCTTCTGTATTTTACTTTCATAAAATAAAATTTTAAATTGTGAATAATTAAATTGTGTTATTTTCCTGACAATAAATTAAATTCACCTTTTAGCTTAATTCTGGTCCTAATACTAAACTACAAATTTAATATAAATAATCAAATGAGTACAGTCTCTAAAAAAAATCGTTTATTAGTCAAATGCATTTGTATGAGCAAGTCATCATCATTAGTGTCGGTTACAATTATTACAAACAAGATGAAAAGATAGAACACTTTTTCAAGACTTTGGTTCGTGTTTTTTTTTTTAATACTAAAAAATGTGACGTTTTTGTCATGCTAGAAAGCTCAATAGCTTTTCAACTCCCCGCAGTAAAATTACAAACATTTTGGCACCACCAGAGTTTTTTTACAATGTGAGTGCACATATCGTGTTCACAGACAGACCCATGGACACAAATTTTTGTATTGCTTTATCATGTTCAGAGACCTTGAAAACATTGAGAAAAGTCATAAAAAAAGGTGAGGGTAAAATTTGTAGAATTTTCACTAGATTTCAATACTTCAGAATTTTAATGCGAGCCGAAGTAACTTATACATGACCATAGCTTTTGAGAAGGAACTTTATTGGCCAATGTGGAGATGATGCCGGGGTAGTTATATTCATTGGGAGTCAAATTCTCACAAAAAATATGTTTATTGACAACAAAGTCACCATCCTGTGACAAAGTGTGTTATACAAGTAAATGAAAGTTACATTCTTGAATTCCATTTTTTTTATGGCCATTCAGAAAAAAATGGCGGAATAACAAAATAATTGTCCGTTTTCATGAAAATGGTTTTATTTCCATAACCATTACAAATTGGTAATTTTCAGATAACATGAAAATGTGTAAAATTGAAGAAACTAACAGTAATAAATTATTAATCCACACTTATCCTTTATTCTAATTGATTTTCATCAATAGCTATGCACTGATAGCAACGAAACTGCATAATAGGAGAGAATATAATGCTAGAGTAAACGCCACTAACCCGGTCCCTTAAGTAAATTTATTTAAATCTAACTTAAATTAAAATACCATTTACAAAAACAATATTTACATTGAAGACATACAGATTCCGGGTTCTTTACATCAATTTAACTTGAGTATTCATATTTTAGTCATTGTTATTAACAAAACATTTATGTTAAGGGTCTTCTATACCTTGCAGTATAGAAAACAGTAAAAATATGCACTTCGTACTAACGTGTTTCGGACGCCGTTTTTCAACCTAAAAATTTGTGAAACATCTTAAATTGTTCTTAAAGGCTTTGTGCTTTTGTCTTATATCTCATAATTGAAAGAAATCGACGACAACTCCTTTTAATCAACAGTTTAACTGAGTAAAAATCGATTATTTTTAACACATTTTTTGGGAGTTTTAAGCAATAATTTCCATATTTTAAGCTAACACGTAAAAAATATAAAGCCTTCTTTAAAACTTAAAGTAGTTTCCCAGATTATTAATTTATAAATAGAATCCGAAACACGTTATTACGAAAGCACGTTTCAACGATTTTGCGGCTTCAGTCAAACCTTTTGTATTGAAATCATACTGTACACTCGGGAGTTTTCTTCAAGGTATAGAAGAGCCTTAATGTTTACATTTATAAAAATGGCATCCTACAGTGATGGATACTGGATGTTGTGCAATGCCATGATGTTCATTGTCCATGGAATTTCTGAGGTATCCTTATTGACGAAAAGTTTTTTCCAATTCAATTGCAGAAACTTCTACATAAACTGACAGTGTATAGCAAGCACGCAAAAGAATTAGCGGCTATTTGGATCAAATTTTTAGTCATAGTTGTTTAAGACGGTCCTCACTGGTGCATCTCAAGTTTGCAAGTGTAGGCAAGAAAGTCTGTACCTCTCTCTGGAGAAGTTCTTAATTTTGCGTTTTTTGTGACAAATTTTTGCTAGGAATAGTTAGGCCTTTGGTTTGCGCACTCTTGACTGTAATAAAAGTGCGGTTAAATTATTTTAACAGGTTTATTAACCCTACAACTGTCAATGTAAAATTTTTTCGATGAAAAGCCGTGTTTTGCGTTTTACAAGCATTTTTTCAAAAATTCGCCAAAAATAGTAATTCTATCCCAATCCAAAAGTGTTCCATAGCTTTTTTGTAGGAAAAAGTTCAAGGAATTCATATATGCCAGTAAAAAATTTACTCATGTAAAATTGTACAAGTTATTAGCTCATGAAACAAATAATGTTCATTAACGGAAGAAAAAGTTTAACCCTCCAAGTGGCATGGTTAAGGCTAAAATTGAAAAGCCTGTTTTTAGCATTTTGCAAGCATATTTTTAAAAATTCGCCAAAAATAGTAAATAAACCCCAATCCAAAGGTGTTCCATAGCTTTTTTGTAGAAGAAACTTCAAAGAATTCAAATATGCCACTAAAAATTAGTTTCTTTTGTAATTGTAAAAGTTATTAGCTTAGAAAGCAAAAAATGTTTAGAAACGGAAGGGAAAAAACCAAATTTATGCCTAAATAAAAAATAGTAAACATTTTTTGTAATTTTATTCAAAATATACAAAAGTTTTGTAATTTAGTTCTAAATATAAATGTTTAAAAATATATTTCAATTTCAAAAATTTTCAGTTGAAAATAGCAATTTTTATGTTCCAACTACAAAAACTAATGCAAGGTTGTTTACTAAAAATTTATTTTTTACTGGTTTTTTTTTAGTAAATATATATATATATATTTTACCTTGTAAAATTATGCAAAACAGCCCCAGCCGGAGACCAGATACCTAGTCATATCCCGTCAGCTTGGAAGCGAGCCAACCACCGTTTGCTTTACTTCCGCCCTCCTACCCTCAAACCACAGATATGATTAGATATGTGGTCTCCTTAGCCTAGATTCGAACTCGGCATCTCTTGATCAGAAAGACGCCTCTTTATCCCCTAGACTACGGCTTCATGAAAGAAAACTGACAAATTAACAAAACTTCAGTTACTTTACTATCGGTATAAATATTCCGTGTAAAGTAAAAGATAGTTTATCAGCACCACCTAGGAGCGGTTATAACAAAAATGTACCTTCATCAGCGCCATCTAGGAGTGGTTATATGAAGCTTGCTTGGTTGCTCTTAAGTTTCAATCTGTATGATTTGTATGTGTGAGAAGTTTATAATAACTTAGATCAGTTCTTATTAAGTTATTTATTCTAAGTTCTGTATCTCATAAACGATTGTAGTCACAGATGATTTAAAAATACCACTTGAAAGATAAAAGTCTAATGAATCCAATGCTATGATGATCTTTGTGACAATTGACAACTGTGAGGAGTTGCAGACAGTTGAAAATGATGATATTTTACGTTTTTAACATCGCGATATCGCACGGAAAACAACTGTTTGACATTCTACAATTTTGAAACGATGATTACGTATGTAAAAATACGTTTTAAGAAAAAGTTTTAAATACAAAAGTTAAAGTTTAATTCATTTTCTTTCCAACGGTGACGGTTTTATTACGATTGGATAATTCCAAGTGATTTAATTAATCGAAAATGCAAATGTATGCAAATTCTCGCTAATTGTCGAAATAGCTGCATCTTGCGCCTGAGAGAACGTCACTTTGGGCAGTCTGCCACTGGGAGGGTTAAACTTTAGGCGTACATAACAAGTAGTAAACATTTTTTGTAATTTTTTCTCGTAAGTTTAAAAAAGTTTTGTAATTTAGTTCTAAATATAACTGTATAAAAACATTTATCTATTTCAAATTTCTTATTTTGAAAACACCAGTTTTTATGTTCCAAAAACACGATTGTTAACAAAACTGGGCCTAGTTGTAACGTAATTTACTAATATATGCTTTGCCCAAAAATGAAATATTATTATAACAAAGTGTAGAGAATAAATTAAAGAATTGAACTGTATACTTGTTAGCGAATTTCCATAGGAAAAATGAGCTATTGCAGTGGCCCTTATGGTGAGTTTAACAGTTCCAGGGTTAAAGGAAATTGTTCGGAGAAGATCTATATTCTTTGTATACCTTTTCCATGGCAATAACACTGTTAGATGATAGAGGTCAGGAGTGTTTGTGTAAAATACACCTCAAACGTCTCTACAATGGCCAAATTTCAAGGTTTCACTTAGTTTTATGGAACACAGTTTTGGACACTTACATCAACATGTCTATAAAGTATGTACCTTTTTCCATGAAACTCTTAGAAATAAAAGCTTTATGAACTACTAAAAAATTGAATTTTTTACCGGAGAAGAGAGAATCTGCAGTTTAAAGGTTGTGGATGACTTAAAAGTTGGTTGAGGCTTTTAGAATATTATGTGGATAAAGAAGTTGTTATCTTTAAAATGGATAGTGAGAGTTGGAAGAGATTTTATGGGTACAAAGCACACTTCAAGCATCTACAGAAGGGTCAAATTTAAAATTACCGCTTATCTGCTTGGCGCACAACTTTACAAAATGTATATTGTATTTATCCAGGTAGGTTTGCAAAAATTCTATGGAAATCCTTGAAACACGAGCTACTAAACAAATACAAAGGACCATGGGGAAATTACTTCATACTAGATATGGTGGGCCGTTCCCTCAAGATGGTAACTGATTGAGTAGTTAAATAATAGTTAATAAACAACTGTACATTAAGTAGTTTACTGTAGTAGATGTTGAATAAGCAATGTGGTGAATTTTAAACACCGAGTCCCCAACCACAAGTTCGGTAAATAAAACAACTAAATAAACTGATGAGTTGTTTGAGTATGTTATTATACTTCCCGGATGTACATTTCGGTAACCAAGTCACCATCAACAGAGGGCTCTTTAAATACATACTCGATACATTTTTACATTTATTCGTGTTGTGTTATTTCCAAACTTGTGGTTGGGGACTTTGTGTTTAAAATTAGTTTACCGTAATAATGACGTGCAAAATTTTGTATTTATATCTGTTATCAACTGGTTCCAGACTTAGTTGACACTATACAGTAGAACCTCGATTATCCGAGGTAGGCAGACCTCGTATAATACGGTAGGCCATGAGAAAATCATTGAGGTGCGAGTTTCCACGTAGTTATAGGCTGATTTGGAGCCATACTTCAAAATCTATTTAATTTTAATAATATAGTTTTAAATAAATAAAGAAGGTTTGATAATGTACTCAAATGAAATAAATTGGATACGTAATAAAAACCACAAAAATAATGCCTCTATAGTTTTTTCATGATCCCTTTTTTCATCGATTGTCTAGCCTCTTCCTTATTTGAATATCATTTAGGTACCCAATTTCAATTTCCGATCTATTTTGTCTCCTATCCCCGACATTCACTTCCCCAACACCTAAATCACTTGCCACTTTTCTTATTGAATCACCTCCATCTAATCGATTAATTGCTTCCCATTTTGTATTTAAAAATAAAACGACACACTTTTGCTTTCCACTCGTGATGACTCTCATTCACAAAGTTTAACTCCGACACCGACTAAAAACAAAATACAGTAGGAGGGGAAAGAAACAACTCCTGGGAAAGGATGGTGAGTCCTAAATACGACACATCGAGGAGAGGAGTGAAAGCAAGACCGCTAGGTACTATTGCATCGGGGTAAAACATACTATTGCATTCGGTAAGGAGCGGAAATGTTTTCAGGATGTACAAGGCAAACAACAGTTTTGTTTTCTTTCTGTTCATTCTAACACAAAAGTTTTTATTATAAATTCACTTATTGAGAAATCTTCTCAAGCTATGAATTCTTTATCGAAATCAGTTCAGTTAACTTAACATTTATTTGTAAGTTAACAGCATTGATTTTGAAATTTTTTTTTTTAATTTGCTTATTAATACAGAAACTTGGATAACGAAAGTTCTACTGTATATTTTTTGTTTTTGCAAAATAAATCCAAAAGCCCCACTCTGAGTTGTTGTTAAATGTTTAGGATATTAAACACAATTGCATATTAGATTTATTTTTGAAGTAAGGTGACGCCTACCTTAAAACTTATTTAACCCTTAGTAGGGCGCGCGGCGTACAAAACTCCGCTGTAAAAATATTTTCTAGTGTAGAAATCAGACCATTACCTCCCCAACCCTCAATGCTACAATTTACAATGCTAATTTTCGTAGAAGAATCCGACGACTAAACATAATTAGGGCAGAAAGAATCTGAGTTAGTTTGCCTTCGCCAAATGGTGAAGCATTGACAACCATACACCATGAAACATGGAAGCTTTTTTCCTTGACTCTTTTTGACAAGATTGTTGAATATACCAATATTTCAATAGAAATAAATAAATCAGTTTTTCATGACTGCAGAATTCATAACTATATAATACACAAGACGTGTACTTTCTTCTTTCATTTTGTAATGGTTTGTTTTCTGAATTCTATTGTAAAAATAAATAGTTCTAAAAAAGTTTCTAGTTTTTTATTTTAACTAAAACATTTTCCTAAAGGTAGGCCTAAGTACAAAATAAAGTTCAACCACAAGTTTAACATCTTAAAAATGTTATATAATTTAAATCAATTAAGAACTTTCTATATATACCATCCTTGTGAATCAACAAAATTGCCTCAAGACAAGTAAACATTACAAATATTTACTACTGCAATTATTTAATTTTAAATCGTTATTAAATACAATTTCAGCTGATGCAGTCTTTTGTACGCCGCGCGCCTTATTAAAGGTTAAAGCTTAAAATCAGCTATTATTACTATTTACTTTATAATACAGAACAAAACATTTGAAAAACCGGCCACGAGTAATCGGCATAATAGATTTTTCATTCAATAGACATTTTTATAAATAAATAAAACGTTCCAAACAATAAATTATTTTTCAGCACAATGGTACGGTATTCAAGTAGTAAGTCGTCACTATACAATATCAACTTTTGTAGGTACACAGTAAGGAAATTAAAGTTGGACAGCTTGTTCCCACAACAATCCATAGGGATTGTTCTGCTGCATCCCCACTGCTGTTCTGTAAGTCACGGTGAGAGAAGTTTCAGTGTAATGAAAAGAATAAAAAGTGTCAATCGATCAACGATGAACAATCTCAGCATCTTGGCGATGGAACCTGATTTGGCAAGAAAGATGGCTAGAAGAGAGTATTTTCATAAAGTAAAAACAGAAAAGTACATTTTATTATGACTTTTTTTAAATGTTCAAGTTCAAGCAATTCCTAGTTTTGATTACTGTATAATAAACTTGTAAACCGCCAAAACGTTTTTATTTCAAAAAATTTTCCCCATTCCTTTCCGCTGAATGTATTTATTTAAAAAAAAAATTATAAGTATAATTATTACAGTACATCAAAAGATAATTCATGACTGTAAACATTTCTTCTGCATAAAAAGCTGATAATCAGGTAAGTCTTGGTTATAAAATATCCTGCATGTTTGCAGTTCTGGTCTAAATTAAGTGGAGGGGGGAGTGTACCGAGATTTAGAGGCCCGGACCCCTCAGTTGCGCGATAGTCCTGTCACCGGGCATGAATACCAATAAGTTACCAATAATTAAGTTAAAAGTAATTAATATGCAGCATAATATTAAAGCATAGAGTTTATCTGTTTGGACAATAGCCATGTTGTAACCAATACAATAGACAATACAACCTATATAGATATACATTGTCATTCACTGATATTACACAGTTCTAGGCTATATATATATACAAGCTAGAAGTTTAATGTAAGCCTATTGGAGTTAAACATGGTGTCCAGGATATATTTTGTTATTGGACTACATTTCGTCATTGCTTTAGGTAAGTTTATTTTGTGTATCATTTTATATACCGTACATAAATTCTTTATAAATTAAATTCTTCCTTAGCATAGTAGACCTGCAATAATTAAAAATTAAGATTACAATTATTTTGCTGCCTTTTATTTGGAAATTAGGATATTAATTTTCTTAAATTTTGCTCCGTAAATTAAATTATATTAATATTTGTAATAATTTGTTTAAAATCGTAGAGTTTTTAAATAAACACTCTCAAACGGGTGAGTAAAAAAAATATATATGAATAGTTCAAAGTAATAATGTTGGCATAGGGCCCTCCTTTTTACTTCTTGCATACATAGAAAATGAAATGTATTGCAATGCCATGATGAATATGTAATTTCAAATAAAAAGTAAAAACTTGTACTGGAAATTTCATCCAGGATTTTAAATAATTCAACCACGCAGCTGAATCGCTGATGTGAGTTAAGTGAATTTCCAAAATTAAGTTTATATATTTTAGGGTTTCAAACACTATTTGAGAAATTGATCTATTCACGAAGTCGCTGAATTGCTGCCTGTGTGTGCGAAATATATTAATAGAATTTGTTTGCACCTAAGCCTCCAGCTTCCACTCGCAGCGTAAAAAGTCGCTTTGCGAGTTTGCACCTCGTCTTTGGCAGCCTCCAGCTATGGTCAGCTTCGCTTCGCTCGCAACTCTACAAACTCGGCTTCGGATCAGAAGATGCCCCCACGTGGATTCGTACTGGGTACTTTTATGGTATTTTACGTTTTCATTGATTTTGGGGGAACCAAACAAGCTACAAGGTCATGTAAAAAAACAAAATGTGCAGAATAATATTCTACATTTATGTTTTTAGGTAAAACTCCCAAAAAGTGTCATTCTAGTACCAAAAGTCTAAAAAAATAGTTTCTACCTGTTAAAAAACATGCTTCCGGTTGTTGGATTTTTTTTTTTGCTAACAAACTGGTCCAAACAACTTAGACAGCCAATGGTGTGTTCCAAATTTGAACCAAATCGGACTTAAAATATGACCGTTAGAGTGCAAACACATATATATATAATTTTTGATGACACCCCAAAACGTGTTCTGGGGACCATTATCAGTGCTAATTTCATACTCCCGATCTTAGGTCTCACCATAAGGGTCACTGCAATAGCTCATATTTCCTATAGAAATTTGCTAGCAATGGTAAACAAATAATATGTGAGTAGGTCTTTTTATTGACAAGTCAATTATACAGCTTAAACCATAATTTCACCAAATCGCACAAGCTGTACTTTACCTGAACATCTAGAAAGAAAAGGGGAGAAAATTTCCAGTTTTTTGAGTTGTTTATTTTAGTTCATTCAAATTTGTCATCCCATTTTGCTCATTGAAATTTTAATATGACATCTATAAAACGGTGTCTGGTTGCAGGTCAACCGAGGTACGAAGTGGTAGAAACACCGGAAGACAGTCCTAGCCAGGATGTAAAGTGGATGTTGATGCCAGGAGGCAATGATGAAGTACAGGTTGCTATACTTAGTGGACTGGAACCTAGGTACAAGCCTTCCATGGACACAGTGCAGTTTTACCTGTACACCAGGTAGTCTACCATGAAGAGTATAGGGCCTATCTAGATTACAAAAACTACATTTATTAACACGTTCACTGCTACTCAAATTTCGTGTGTATTTCTATGCTAGGAACTGACTTTTTATTTTTTATATTTATAGTCTTAATGAGTAGAAATTACTTTATTTTTTAATCTTTCTACGTAATAATCACTAATATTTTAAAGCAGACGCACACGTGCATCCATAGTACATAGGCCTAAAATTGGCGTGCGAGTATTGAAAATTCTCCCAATATGGGGGTTGGCGTACGAAGCACGCAATGCACTGTGCGTAGGTCGCTTCTCATAGTGTTCAGTGTCAAGTTCACATGTGCGTCATTAGCAGTGATCGTGTTAAAATTGTATGAAACCAGATAAAATATATAAATTAAATTAATGTTTGCTTTTGAGATGGTTAAATGGATTTAAAATAATTATGTAATTGAAGCTGTATTTCCTGCGCCCCTGGTATAACTGTAAAAGCTATGTCCACTATACCAGTGATCGCCAATTAAATTTCATGAAGGTCCATTTCAAATTTGTATAAGACTGCCACGGGCTGGTCAAGTTTTTACCCCCTATTTTCAGCTGCAAAAAT
The DNA here is from genome assembly GCA_018207615.1 of Philaenus spumarius. Lineage (NCBI taxonomy): Eukaryota > Metazoa > Arthropoda > Insecta > Hemiptera > Aphrophoridae > Philaenus > Philaenus spumarius. Next base: position 241,968 of record JAGFPH010000916.1, on the reverse strand, counting down.
TGCTAATTTCAATTTTAATCACATTAATTATAAACATTTTGGATTTTTAGTTTTAGTACTTTTATTTTGGCATTGAACTTACTGCAGTTTCTAACTATAACTAACTTTAGTTCCAAATTAGTTGTACTGGTACTTTAAGTAGGAACATATAGGTCCTATTACAGGTCCTGTTTTCCAGTAATTTTACACATTACATGTGTTTCACACATTTAGTTTGTTTATTTTAAAATATTTTGACGCGCCTATAAAACTAGGGCAGTATATAAAAAAACGAAACATTACAAATAAAAAGGCAATTAATTTTATAATTTATATCACCCAAAACAAGAATTGTACATCAAACTTATCTCAAGAATATTAAGGTCTGTGTTTTATGTAAACAAAAACAAAAATAATGATTACAAATGTAATTTAACTCAGTGCGAGAAATTACTTTTTTTTCTGAACTAGCCTATCTCTTTGAAGTTCGGAGTTAAACCTGTACAGCTGATTCCCATCAAGTTGTTGAGGTGGCTGTCGCTAAGGCAGTATCTGTATTTATTCTTGATGAAGTTCATCCTTGATAATGCAGACTCACACGTGTACGTTGATCCAAACATTGTACCCAGTTTGATGGCCAAGTTTTTCAGTTCAGGATATTTTTCACTGCTCTCATACTTTACCCAGAACAGCTCACATGAAAGTTCTTTTGGCACCTGTCTGAACTGGTCCTGCAAAGCAATGTCTTAATGGAAGTGTATTATTTCCATTTGCAGGGCTGCTTTGTTAGAGTTGAAAACCACTGCCGCGTCATTGGTCCACTCACCATTAGGCTTCAGAGAGAAACAGTTGTTTAACACTTGAACAACATTCCCTATTTTGTCAAAGTCAGTAAATCGAGCTTCAAACTCAGATTTAAGGCCATTTAAGAAGTTGACAAACTGTCCGATGGCAATGGCATCGTTGCTATCACAAACTGACTTGAGGCTTAGAAAGTGCAAACGTTCGTTGCTGATGTCATCACACCACAGAGCAACCTTTTTTGTAAAGCTTTGACTTTCTGACAGAAGTTCACACGCAAGTACTGTAGTCCTTTCCCTTGCATTTTTAAGTTTAAAAAATTAAAATGTCTGAGGACATCTGTCAGGAATGCTATTTTCGGAATAGTGTCTTCTGTGTCAAGCAGGAACCCCAAAAATGTTCATTTGCAGCTTCTTCACTACACTCTGATAGAAATACTTTTATGTCCTCTATAATTGCAAAAAAAAAAAACATTGAAGAACAAACTCTTTGCTCACCTTACGTTGTGAAGTAACAAATCATCAAATTGTTCTTCAGTTTCCTCAAGAAGTGACTTGAACTCACGGTGCCTAAGTGAAGACTTTGCTCGTACGAAGTTAATGATCTTATTTAAAATTTGTATTTTAATTTCAAGAGCAGGATTCAGTTTGCAACACAACACACTTTGATGGATAATGCAGTGGTAGGCTAGCAGATTTCCATTAAATTTAGGATCTTTTTTCATTCGACTTACCAAGCCTTTGTTTTTCCGACCATCACACTAGCACTATTTGTTTGTCACTGATAATATGTTTTTTTAAATCCAACTCAGCTTTCTCAAAATACTCCATTAAAATCAGTACAAGCAGTCCTCTCCTCGAATTTGTCCTGATATTTCAATTAATTATGTTTATTTTAAAATGTTTACACTAAACATGTTGTATGTTAAGTGGTGACAACTGTTTTAAGTAAAAAAAAGTTTAAATGTACTAAAATTAATACGCCATTTGGGGACCACTGCACTATACTATGTGCTACATTTATGTTAACTTTGTATATATCCTCAATGACTCCCTTGAAATCTATCTCCCATTTTTCCTACAGAGTTTGTGCATATTTTATAACTTTGTGGGCATAAGGGATATTAAAATTTTTCAATGATAACCAAGAAAGTGCACTTTCATAAACAATGCGTTGTTACCAACTCCAGGGATCCAGGCCCAGCATTTGCCAGGAAGGCTATCTATAGACACAACAACTAGCAACTCCCGTAATTTTCAATCAGCCATAGAAGACTTATTCTTGAAGTCATTGTTATTTTCACAGCAGGTTGTACCAATCTAACTCTTAAAACTTATCTTTTTAATGATAATTTTTGCGTTTACTCATTGCTTGTGCCCTTGGCAGGGGCCAATCTTGCCATTCTCCCTTAGTGGGTGGCAATAATGAAGATTATTGTTGCTATAATATAGTTAAATTCTGAAGCAATGAACAATAGTTGTTATTGCTTATATAAGTTTTGTTTAACTTCTTTACGTTATAAGCTTATAATAGTTTTTGTTTGGTTTTGGGTGTAGTAGGCAACGACCCGACGACCCTTAAAATGTTTGTTTGCATTAAAAAGATCAAAATACTTTGTCTATGCAACAAAGGTTGTGTAGGCCACGACCTGAGGATTAAAAAGATCAAAATACTTTAAGTTTGCAACAAGGTTGTGTAGGATGTCTTTAACATAAAGTTGAGCTCTGCTTCGAGGTGGAAATCTTCATTGCAATATCATTTTCAAAAAATAATAAGAGATGTAATTTACTGTGCAATTTTATTATAAAAAGGTGTTTATTTTTGGCCTATATTTCCAAAACTTTCAAACTAAGGATTTTTTTAAATAGACCCAAAAGGTTCAGAATAACAAATAAATTTTTTAATTAAATATAATATTTTTTAGTCAAGAAAATAAATATTTCACAATTTTGATTATAATAAGCAATTTTGCAAAAAATATGAAATCTACTTCTATAACAACATATGTATTTTATAAAACAATACTTAAATTAACTAACCACAAACTATTGCTCTCTCTTGAAATAAAATTACTATATTCTAATAATTATTTATGCACCGACATAAAAACAAATAAACTGGTGCTATTTCTGTAATCCCAATAATTTAATTATTGTTTCAAATACTTCAACCATAGTTGCTTATATTATTACGTTTCACAAAGTCTCTTGTCCTCCCATGTGGTCTAGTGGCTAGGATATCTGGCTTTCACCCAGAAGGCCCGGGTTCGATTCCCGGCATGGGAATTACTTTTTTTATAGATTTAAATTTGCAACAATGTTAAGCAATTTGTTTTTATTTTATAAATAAAATTTATAATTAGTTTTGTTATTATTATTTTTTACTATTTGACCAATTTTTTTAGTTAAAATGATCCAGTACATAAAATAATGTCTAATGATAACATTTTTTGGAAACCCACATCTTTTCTTCCATTACATTTACATTAGCACACAAATAATGGCAGATTAAGAATAATCTTTAGTTAAAATAAAAGGAACTCAATTATTTCCAGGCAAAACCCAACAAGAGCAGAAATGCGTACGATGAATGATTCCTGTCTTCCTGTTTTCAAATACTTCAAACCAGGACGTCATTCTAAGGTCCTGGTCCATGGCTTCGGCGACAGCACTCAGAATTCTTTCATGTATCCTCTGCTTAGAGATGGTAACAGTAACCAAAGTTTTTTTTAAAAAAGTGTACATATTTTTGTGTCTATTGAGTACTGTTACTTAAGTGGTTGTTCAAACTCAGGTATTTTCTCAGTTTTTAAGATATCAAAATGAACGAGGTGTCTTTTACTAGAGCAAGGTCTTAAAGGAATTAAAATCAGACTATAGTTTCAAAATACACTTTCTCCAATAACAGTCTTTCGCTAAATTTTAATTGGATTTGAAACTGCCCAGCTTCATATTAAGGTTTTATGTCGTTGAAAGAAAAGTGCAAGAAATAACTACAATTTGAAGGCATACCGTATCATTTCTGTTAGTTAATTCCATAAAACTTATTAAGTTGAAAAGTTCATTGATAATTACGCTAATAAAATATGTATTAAGAAAAAAAATATAATAAGCTTACATAACTATAGTCCTAACATTTGACTTTTCATTTATAATTAATTTTGTTTGTTAGTTGCCTGAAAGGAGCGAGTGTTATAGACTACAATTCCATTCTGGCATGTGTTTGTTGCCAGAAATATCAAATTTAGCTATCAAAGTTCTCAGGAAAACACATGCATTACGTTCCAGAGAAATTCTACCATGACAGACATTCGAGTTTGCCTATAATGGTTTCCTTTTAAATTTTAACGCTTTTGTAGGCCTATTGCTAGTTAGGTTTGTGTTATATCTTGCAGCTTATTTAACACGAGGCGACTACAACGTGTTCCTGGTAGACTGGTCGCAGCTAGCAGCTACACCTTGGTACTATTCAGCTGCGTCAAACACTGAACCCGTAGCTAAACACACAGCCTCAATGCTGGACCATCTTTCCAAGTCTACCGGTGCCGATCTACAAGACTTTCATCTAATTGGATTCAGTTTGGGAGCGCACGTGGTAGGCCTCACTGGCAAGAAAGTTACCACCGGCAGAATTAGGAAGATAACGGGTGAGTTGTTACGAATGGTAGGCTATTCGTTTTCCAGTTTGTGTTGTAATGAATTAGCCTAATCAGTTTTATATAACCTATGTAAGTTATTAATTTAAAAAATAAGGACCCCAAAAGTCAAGAAATTGAATGTTCATGACATGGTGTATACCCTGGCCTACGTTTGGATTGATAAAATCATATCTCTATATTTTGTTAGGTGATAGAAGGGAAGGAACTGTTTGTCCATAAAAAAATATCTACTTACTGCAATCAAGATTTGTTTTACATAAACGTGTGTATAAATATTTTATCGCAATAAATTTTCCAATTTCTCAAGTTTCAAAATCAGATACTATGCTATTTTTGAAATGATAAGAATTTAATAATACATGAAAGTAATACCTACAAAATCAATTTTTATCGGTTGAGATCAAAGTTATGCAACTTAGAAAACACTTTAACCTAATAATAATTAATTACATAATTTTCAGTACTTTTTTATAGTAAATGTCCAAAATGTCTTAAATTTGTAGACAATTTGTAATACCAATTTGTTTTTATCATGTACTTAAATACCAGTTAATAATTTGAATGTAGATAGCAGCATCTTCTACGACACTTGTTTTTTTTTTTTTTTTTTTTTTTAGGCGGTTAATGCTCTTACGCAGACCTCTCGTTAGAGAAGGTACTGTGGGGCTCAATCCTCCTGGACCCACTACCCACTAAGCCACCGCCCTCCCCTCAAGTGGAAGTCACTCTGAACCGAACACAGGCACAAGAGTGTATCCGCCGACCTCTCCTGAGATGGCAATACAACACTCATGTACCATGCGTAACGGACAGAGACACTCCGCATGCATCACTGGGAAGAAGCGTCAGCAGCATCTAGGGGCTTTCCCTAATGACTGCTAAATCAATCTGAAACTCACTTAATAGAAAAGATGGCAAACTGGTTAGTGATAATCTTGATGGAGTCGCAGCGTGAAGAAACCTACGGCGGGTCGTCCAGGGTAGCGGCAGGCCAGGGCCTTCTTCTTCTTCTTCTTCTAGTGGGCGGTCCAGAACCTTATGCACGTCAGCCTCTAGGGCTTATTGCGCTCCCACAAAGGATGATGGTCCCTCAGTTCCTCCTGTCCAGATTCAAAAGCCCATTGAACTTTAGAATCTGCCAGGGCCTACCGGGATTTCGAGTCTCCTGCAGATCTCAGCTATATGAGGATAGCATAAGTTGCGTGCATCCTGAAACAGTTTAGTGGCAAATCTTATAGCAAAAACTTCTAGGGTAGGTATACCGGCTGACCCTAGAATGGTGGAGTTCCTCCGTACCATGGCTGACGCGTGAGTCTGCGAAGAGCAGTAGTCAGAAAAGTCTCCAGGTGTTTCCTGCTGGATTTGCTGGCAAGTGCCCACCAAGCGGTAGACGCGTACATCAGCACTGAACGAACTATTAACAGAAAAATCGTTAATTTAGTTTTTACTGGCAAGGGAATTACTGGCCAACAAGGGTGAGAGGAAACTCTGAATTTTCTTTCCTTCGGAGACCTTGTTCTGTGCGTGTCGCCTGAAGTTGAGTCGACTGTCCAGTGTTATGCCGAGGTACTCGACAGTAGGCTTCCAAGGGATAGCCACCCCGTCAAGTTCCCACGACACGTGTCATTCTACGCCTTTTCCTGAAACAGATGGAATCAGATTTATCAGCATTTATCTTAATGCGCCATTTCTGCAGCCACGGGGACAGCGCATCCATTTGTTTCTGCATGGTCTTTGTTGCGCAAGCCGGATTTTCACTACTACAGTGTAGAAACGCATCATCAGCATACAGCGAGAGTGTCACACCTGGAATAGTTTGAAAGTCGTTAGTATAAACCAGATACGAGTTCGTCGTCTTGAAGGATCTGCCTGAGAGGTAGGAGCGGGTAAGTGTACAGCAGCCACCGGTACAGGAGACTCGCTCAACTTGTAGAGAAGGCCTTCATGCCATACCTTGTCAAACGCCTTGCTGACATCTAGCAACACTGCAACAGAGGACAAGAACTTATTGTGATTATCAACCAGCTGGTTGATAACTCGAACGAGTTGGAGCGTAATGGAATGACCACATCGGAAGCCGAACTGCTCTGGTCTGATGTAGTCCTCTAGATAAGGTTGCAACCTGGAAAGAAAAAGACGTTCGAATATTTTTGAGGTGGTCGGCAGCAGAGATATCGGGCGATAATTCTGCGGAAAGAGATGGTCCTTTCCCGGCTTCGGAATAAGGATGATCTTTGCAGTCTTCCACTGGGATGGGAAGTGGCACTTCCTGAGGACAGAATTAAACAAGGTTAGTAAGACCTCCAAAGGCTACCAATCCGATCCAGCCCGGAGGCTTTCTTCGGCTTGACCGCAGAGACAGCGACCCGCACCTCCTTGAGAGTGAAAGGTTCGATGATGTCATCAGCCTCCGGTGACTCTGCAAAGTAGTCGTCAACGAACTCCTCGATCATATCTGCATGATCCTCATCGCAAACATAGTGATTCGGTTGGAACTGATCCTCCATAGTGTCAGCGAACGTTTCGACCTTTTCCAGGGCAGAATAGGCTAGGCCATGCCCTTGAACGCTTCTCACTACGGATTAACTTGGCTATCTTCCAAGCGCTACCATCTTGCAATTCCAGAGTATGCAGATATGAATGCCATGACTCAGACCTGAAATCATTCAAAAGAGTTTTAACACGGTTGTTCTGCCGGTTGAAGAGATTCTTTGCTGCCGGAGAGAGCGAGTGAACTGCCAATGGGCTCGCGCCTCTTGGCAATTTCCTTCCGTAATCTGAAGGGAAAGGTTTCCTGCGACGGCTATTGGGAAGCAGCGTTGGAAGCATCTGAAACGGAAAGTGTTAGAAGGTCGTGTAAAGAACTGACCTTGTCGTCTAATTTCTCCAAAGAGTTTGGGGGCGCATGATGCGTTAGGCGTTCCGCGATCAGTTCGTTAAAATGGTTCCAGTCGACCCTGACACGTAAAGTGTTGGGCGGTAAGTTTGAAGTAGGTCCAGCAGCGACAGTAACCAGAAGCGGGCAGTGATCTGATAAAAGATCCTGGGTAGCACGAACAACTATGGGAAAAGGAACATTCTTGGTTAAAACTATATTGAGCACGTCAGCAAGTCCATGGGCCGGGTAGTAAGTAAGCTCCGCAGGTGCCAAGACGTCAGCACTAGGCTGAGTATCAATGAAACGACGAATAGCCTTGCCCCTGGTGTTGGTCTTCCGTGACCACGAGTTGTGCTTGGTGTTGAAATCACCTGCAACAATGACATGTTCGGCACATTGAAAAAGAATGTCCAGATCAGACAGGAAGCTATCCTGAAGAATTTGAGTAAGTGAGACATAGGCTGCGACTAGTAGGATCTCCAGTACGAAAACACTTGTGGACTCAAAATGCACTGTATTAGTGGGGAAATCTCTGTGAATTAGTCTGCGGTGCACTAATACAGTGGTCCCACACCAAGCATTACCGCCACCACCAGGTCTTAAGACCCGGTCGGTACGACAAGACCCGGTCTTGTAGGCAGGAAGTGTAAAGGCGTGACCTGGCTGTAGATGAGTCTCACAGAGTAGGATGACATCGACGTAGTGAAGATCATTGCGCCTGGGGCGAACTCCATTTTTCTTCCAGACCACCACCTTAAGGTCTCTACTCATCGCGGATTAGATTCTAGAGGCTAGTCAATATAGCTGCAAGCAGCTCTGCCGGGCTTTTGTTCGCAGAACCTAGAACAATAGAAATAAGCTGCGTAATAAACGAAGCCAGCTTTTCGTTAATTATGGCAGGACCTCAGCTCTGTCTTCTTGGACAGTCGGCTTGCGCACAGGTGCTCGCCGCTTAACCCTGGAACCGGCAGATCGCATGAAACGTGCGAACATGACAACACCTTTGTAACGCGTGATTGTATTGAATATTTGACCCACTAAAAATCTTCCAATCTCAAAAAGACAAACACCAATGTAAAGCTATAACGTTTCAAACTTTAATTTTTGTATTTAACATTTCTTTCTAAAACATATATTTACATATGTAATCGTCATTTTAAAATTGTAGATTTTTGTAAACCTGATTCCACGCGTGGATTCGAATACAATTTTACTGTTATTTTCCACTTATTCAACGTCTCAGACTATCTACAGGAATATTTTTTATCAATAATATAAAGGTACGGTACCATGGGATTCGTCAAGATTTGATCTATTTAAAGATGCCTTGCAATCAGATGTCACTACTATACAATTTGAATGACGAAGCTTTCTGTAAACCTTTGCGATTGGACAGTTTTGAAACCAATGAACAGCACATTTGTCAACTGAGATAACGCCCACAATCCCATATGTTTTTACAGATTTCTTTTTTCTTTATACAATTCTGTACAGAAAACTTGCAGCTTTCATTCGATGTGAACTAAACTGGATATAACCTGTTATATGTTTAGCCAAACAGCAGTGGAAAGTACAAGGTTTTCGTGAATTACAGCGGTCGAATTTGACTGTCTGGTCCATTTGATTCTCACGGTAAATCCCAACGGACGTTTTGTTTCCTTTACACGCGATAAGTTTTATTTGAGTGACCTCATTTTGTTATTCAACTAAAGATATTTCAAACACTTTAGTGAACTAAGAAAAGACAAGTATATCGTTCTTTTCTTTGATTTATTCTCTACACTTTGTTATAATTATATTCCATTTTTGGTCAAATAAAATATTCCTAAATTACGTTTTAAGCCAGGCCTAGTTTTGTTAGCACCCTTGTAGTTGGAACATAAAAACTGGTGTAATCAAAATAAGAAATTTGAAATTAATAAATGTTTTTATACAGTTCTATTTAGAACTAAATTACGAAACTTTTTTACATTTATGGAAAAATTACAAAAAATGTTTACTACTTTTTACATAGACCTAAAGTTGAACTTTTATTTTTCGTAACTGAGCATTTTTTGTTTCTTAAGATAATAACTTTGTAAATTTTACATCTACCGGTAACATTTTTTTACTGGCATATATAAATTCTTTGAACCTTTCTCTGAAAAAAAGCTATGGAACACTTTTGAATTGGGGTTCATTTACTATTTTTGGCGAATTTTGAAAAGTGCTTGCACACGCCAAAATTATTATTATTTTTTTTTTTTTAGGCGGAAAAATGCATTTAGACAGACCTAAAACTACGATAAATAGTTTCGAATTTTAACATACCAGGTAGCAGCACTTTACGTATGCAATGATTTGTTCACAGAGATGAAATTACAGTAGTTATTTAATGCAGATTTACTATTCTTGTTTGGAATGTTTTTTTTGAGACGAGACGCATTTATTAATTCCTAAAAAAAAGTATGCCGCCTCACTGAGGAATAATCGATAACTATTTTTACGATTTATTTGACAATAGTGCTACCAAATGTTGACATTTGTAGTAACAATTTTCGCATCAGTCCCTTAATGTGCTGCAACCTGGATACTTTTAAATGTACTATTCCAAAATATTTATTACTTTTTTTGTTAGAATGAACTTCTACAGTGACTAGATAGAGACAGTGTGGCCATATGAAAGTGGCCGCCTTGTTTCTCCTAAAAGTAATGTTATCTGCTCAGAATTATAATATAAAGATTAGTGTTGTGTCTCTTTGTAATTATAAGAGAAATTACCTCTTTGTTTTGTTTTATAAAGGGAAAAACAAGCGATTTAATTGTTACAGTTTGATATTTATATTGAAATTAAATAATAAAAAACTGTGTTGTTCGTACAAAGTGTATTCTGTTTTTTCGTGCAAACATATAACAAATATAATAGAAACAGATAAGAATTTAGGATAAACATGGCTGGCCAATAGGAAACAAGACCTCACTTGGCCACACTGTTTCTATCTAGTCACTGTAAAACTTCGAAACAAGAGTTTCAGATTGGTTCTGTAACGTGCTGCCACCTGGGGACTCATAAATATGTTATTCAGCAAAATATTATCTGTTAATTTTGTAACTAGAATGAGCTGTTACTGTATATCAAATATTGAATAACCTATGGAGTTAAATAAAGGTTTAGGACCAGTCCTGTCAGGTGCTGCATTCTTTAGCCTTTTAGTTGAACTTTATATTGACTAATGATAGAAGTTGGCATTTTAGATTTAGAATTAGGCCTACTTTTCCTTTTTATAACCTAAATCTTTTTCTGAATATTTTTGTTGGCCGTTACTCACAAATTAGTGAGATATTTTCTATTATTGTATTTTGTGAGTTAGACAAACTAATTATATTTGGTCTGAAGTAAGTTTTCCCGGAAGTAGACTAAGCCAGAGAAAATATTAGTTTTTTGCAATTTATAAAATGGAAAGGGTAAGCCTACACCTTGCAACGTTTTAAGGCAAAAAATCTGACTTTTGATTTTCATAGATTTTATTACATGCAAAATAGCAGGATGGTGAATTAATTATTAATTAATATATTTTAATTTATATAATTTAAAAAAAATATTAATTGCACTGGGAGATATGGGCATTTAAGTCAAACACTGGTTCTCAATGTATGATTTTTTCAAAATTGTTTAACTTCATAACTTGGCGACTACAAAAAAGAAAGCTATAAAAGAATTTTTGAAATAAAAACTATTGGTCCGTTGGACACTTTTTGCCTGGGTACCGGAAATCAAACAAAATCTTGTGTACCGGTACCGCACCGTGTTGAACCACCTCGATGTATATTTGTTATATGCAGATACAGTCAAGTATATAGCAGATATTAATTTATCAGAAAATAATATCAGACATAATATATATTATTATTTAATAATAATAAGTCACAAAAGTTCTTAATATTTCTGTAGATAAACTTAACCAATATTAAATTTGTTTTAAATAACAATTATTATTTTATTTAGGATTAGACCCTGCTCAAGTTCTATTCACAAAAGCTGGACCAGACACAAGACTAGATGCCAGTGATGCAGATTTAGTAGAAGTTGTTCACACTTCTGGTGGGTATTTAGGGTTCCAGAAACCTCTAGGGCATCGAGATTTCTATCCTAACGGTGGTTCCTGGCCACAACCTGGATGTGTTCTTGACTATGCAGGTAATATAAGGTCTTTGCAGAATTTGTATTCCTTTAGCCACACTCTCAGTTTGATAGAGGTAAACTCGGCTATTTAAATTGCCTCCCCAAAAAAATAATACAGTGTTGAAAAGTTGGTTGTCTTCCTGGCTTTATTGCACCCCTCCCCCAGGTTCCCAGGAAAAATTCACTTATTTTTATTTGAAACTTTTACATTTCATATTCTAAGGATGACAAAATTATCCTAATGTGCAACTATAATTTTTAAAGTTATGCCTATATAATAATTTAATTTATTTTTTTAAATTAAATTTTTATCAGGATTCTATATGGATAGAAACATTGTAGTGATTTGTATTTGAAGATAGGCCTATTATACCTTTAAAATGATTTCACAAAATATGTAAAATAAAGAATAAATATAGAATTAAACTTATAATAAATGATTTAGATTCATCTATATAATAAAAATGAATTGCAGACTATAAATTTCTGCAGATTTATTTCATGGGCAATAACAAAACAAGAAGTAGATCAGTGTCGTACACACAACACTTCGGTGAAAAGACCAATTGTGGAACAACTGCAAACTTTTTTTCATAAACACAATGAATTGATTGGATTGTTCAAAACTGCATTGGACCGCATGCCAACTGACGATCACAAAATTATGGAACACCAGATTTGTTCATCACGTTCACGTGTAATCCGCAATGGATAGAAATTCGACAAGAGCTATTCCCTGGAAAATCACCTATCGATCGCCATGACATCATCGCAATGGTCTTTAAACAAAAATTGAAATCACTGATGGATTTCATTTGTCAAGCATCGCGTGTTTGGCGAAACGCGATGCTGGATGTATTCAGTGGAGTGGCAGAAACGCGGGTTGCAACACGCACATATTCTCATTTGGTTGATAGAGAAGATAAGACCAAATGAAATCGATGATGTGATGTCAGCGGAAATTCCCAACAAAGAAGAAGATCCAGGCTTGCATGAAGTTGTTACTAAGAACATGATTCACGGCCCCTGTGGAACATTAAATAACAATTCGCCCGTGTATGGTCGGGGGAAAATGTTCGAAGCGTTATCCACGGGCATTACTAACAGAAACAATTACGGGCAGTAGAGGTCATCCACTGTATCGTCGCCGATCAACTGCGGACAGTGGAAATTCAACAATTGTCAAAGTGAATCAACAGATTATTGAAGTTGACAATCGTTGGATTGTTCCATATTCACCATTACT
>JAGFPH010000916.1:197129-229234 GCA_018207615.1 Philaenus spumarius | reverse complement strand
ATTTGTAAACATGGAAACAATTGGTCATTATTTATAATACAATACTTCCATCCTTTCTTCCACTTAACCTCAAATTTCAAAATACATAAAAATTCACCCTGCAAACAAAAGTTAATAAACAAACAAAAACTACAAAATAATAATTACTTCTAAAACATAATGTACAAAAACTAAGAACTAAAAATATACACATTTATCTCTTAAGTAAAATAAAACAAGAAGTGAATTATGCTACACAATATATAAAAACATATACATAAACACACCTACACTCTCAAACACAAACACATTCACCAACCGCCCGAAACTACATAAAACTGTTGCAGAACCAACAACTCAAAGCCTTCATGAACATCACAATCATTGATGCATTTTAAACTCTCCGACAATGAATTCCAGAGCTTGCACCCTGTCACAGTGAATGATTTATTAAATATCTCAGTTCTATGCCTGGGTGTAAGTAGGCCTAATAATGTAGCTCCTCATCGTGTGTCGGTAGCATTTATATTTGAGCTAAAGACAAACCTTTCTGCCAGATAGCGAGGCAATCCAGTGAGCAGAATAGCGTGCAATAACAACAAAACATGATAATTTCTTCAAAACTAAGTTTAGAATTGAAATTTGTTTATAATATTGTGTCACATGATCGTCACGTTTTAAGTAAAAAGTGAACCGTAAACAATAATTTTGGGCATGCTGAAGTTTGTTAGCTAATTCCACAGTCATGTCATTGATAACAGTATCACAATAGTTAAAATCTGGAAAAGTGAATGTTTTTACCAGCTGCAGTCTAACATTAAACAGCAAGCAATCTTATACCTTCTTCAGAGTGTGCATGTGTCAATAACATGGTCTGTCCAGTTTAGAGTATTGTTTATAGTGAGACCAAGATCTTTTACTTTAGAACAATAAGGCAAATCAATGCCTTTTATTATAAAACATTTTATGCCATTTATTTTTAATGGCACAACATAACCTGTGCTTAAACTTGTCTACGTTATTGCTTGGTTTGTTTCTTTATACTCCTCAAACACATGTTTCATATTCTTGATCAGCTGTTTGCAGTCACAGAAGGGCCTATTACTACTACGAAGAGTCTATCAAGAGAGGTAAAGGCTTTCAAGGCATCCGTTGCAACTCTTGGAACGAATTCATGGATGGAAAGTGTAAGAATAACTCAGCCGAGGTCATACAACTGGCTAATAATAATAAGAATAATGAGTGAGTAGCCATATGTTTCCCTATATTTGTTTAAGGCCTCTGGTCACATTTTGTAAACAAGATGTGCTGTGTCACCATTTTCTCTGTATACAGTATGGAAAGTAGCATCATTCTATATTTCACTTTACAAGAAATGCAAAAAGAAAAGAAATAATAATTTAAAACTTACTTTATACCTTAGAAAACATTGAAAAAAATTTATAAATAAACTCTGCAGAATAAAATTAACCAAATATATTTTGTAGTGTAATCATGAACACATAAAATGATATATTTTACAAAGGTGCTTCTACAATAATTATGAAAATTGAATAAAACTCAATAAGTATCACTAAACCTAATTGGGATGTCAGAATTGGTACTGGATTCCTGGCCAAGGGCGCCCATATGATATTTTCTAGGGGGCTAGGCGGGGGGTATGAGTATTAAAGAGTAACCTCCCCTCCTTCGGCAAAAGGGGGTCCAGGGAAATTTTAAACTTCTCCCGGAAAACTTTTAAAATTTGGGAGGCCAGTTTGGTGGTTTAGGTGAAATATTAACCCACACAGTATTGAGTCTGTATCTTTACACCGTCAATGAATACACAACGCTACACCCCACCTAGAGGCTGCACCAAGTAGTGACCCAGCAGTTCATGCTTGAACTCTTATAAAAATAAAATAAGTATATGTTACATGAAACAGTACATACCATTAAAAATATTCTAATGGTAAACCCCTTCTACGTAATACTGACTTTTAAATAATTCTCTTTAATAAAAGAAAGATACTTGACTATCATATATATTATTTCTCAAAGGTGTTTTTTTTGTGACAATGCCAAATCTCCCTTAAGTCTTTATCAAAATTAATGACTCAAACATCATTTTAAAGCTTATGTTCCCTGATGTTGACAAAAATAGACAAATAGCTAGAAATTCATGTTTCGTTAAAAAAAAACTGATTAAAAAATCTGTTTGAAAGTTCATATGATTCCTAATGAAACGCGCCATCTATTAACAATCTGTTTAACTAACAAGACAGCTGTTAGATTGTTTAGGTTCTATGTACAAGTGTAATCTGTCAAGCAAATCAATCAAATTAAATCAACGTAAAGCGTTATAAATTGTTGTAAAATGTTATTTATAAATCAACGAAAATACATAAACGAATTAAATTAAAGTATTAAATGAAGTAAGTACACTTAACTTGCGAAATGTTAGCACTGGTCAGCTAGTAATTATTAATGTACATATTTTGAGCTAGGGGGGGAGGCACAGCCCCCTGAGTATGGGCGCCCATGTTCCTGGCTAACCATAAAATATCTTGCAAATTAAGAGCATAAAAAAAAGTTACTTTATATATTTATTTGTATTTAATATGTCATGTTTCTGTTATGTTGCAGTCTTAAAGGAAACTTTTTCTTTGGCACAAATCCAGAAACACCATTCGGAATTTACTCGCAGAAAAAATTGTGAACATTTCTCAGATCATTTTGTAATTCTGGTTTTGATAAGTAATATATGTATTGATTCTTCTGTTTGTGTGTGTGTTTTTTGTTATTTCCAAAATTCATATTTCAGAATATATTATATAGAGGGTGTAACACTACGCTGTACATGAAACAAGCAAACAATCAGTCACATAGATTGATTTAGAAGTTCCTATTATTTTAATTTAGTACCTTTTACTTCAAAGTTCCCATAAGATAAACACAAACAAATTTATTCACCTCTTGTGCTAAAGGTTGCAGTCATCAAACAAAAAGTTTCAGGCAATCAATTTTGGTAATTCAGAAGATTAAAAACAATTTTTAACTGCCTTATGAGAGAATGTATTGACTTTCAATCCATATTTTCCAATTCCTTGTGCTATTTAATTGGTCTTGCAAGTTTATTACTACCTTATTATCTTTTTGTGAGTCCATAAATTTGCACTTATATGAAGTTGTTAGGTATACGATAAGTAAACTGGATAGACTGCTCAAGAGTTGTGAAATTCATACATACAATACAAGAAATAGAAGGGAAATAATTTTCCAGAAGGGAGATACTAATTCTGCAGAAATCATCAAACTGTCATTTGTCGATGGGTTTAAAAGTATACAACAAGATTAGTAATAACCTGGATGCTACCCCAAGTAAAAAATGTTTGAGCAAGTATTATGCTTGGCTTGTCGAGAACCCTCTTTATTCATTACAAGAATTTTATACACTTAAGAGTGTATGATACAATTTTTAACCTGTGTTTATTTTGTGTGATAATGTATGCACGTTTATGTCTAAAGATTATTGATTTATGGTATAAAAGTGTAGAGGTTTACAAACCTGATATGTCTATTGTACTGAATGTACCGAATGGCAAATCAATCATTGTTATGCTTTGTTCCTATTAATGTTGAAATCGTCAAACTAACGGATGGGTGATTGTACAAATTTACGGTTTTTGAGTTATCCACATTTAAAATTTGTATTTGGTTGCCATTTTGAAACGGATTATTGAGTATTTTTTTAAACTAGGAATTTGCATTGACGTGTAACACGCAAAATTTCAACTAGAGTTATAAATTATTTAGTAAAAAAAAAAAAATGGTGGATAGCTAGTAACAGAAGCGTTTCTGGACATATGTTTATAAGAAGGTTTTTCTTTATTTTGACCCAATGAATTATTTCCGCCCACTTTAGAATCACTCTTATACACAGTGGTAAAATCAAGATCAGATTTTTGTTTGCAAGGAGACTTTATTGACAGAAGGAAGCTTTATGAGGTGAGGCGATGTCAAGCTCTCTATAAAATAATATGTTTACTTGGGATCAGAACTTTGAAGCTTAATTTATTTTGTTTTTGGGAAAGGGATTTGTGTTCTTGAATAACTTTCTATTTTGGAAATATTGTGCATATTCAAAACTATGCTTTTAGTAATGATTTTTTATTTTTATTTATTTATTTTCCACAATACAGACAAACATCCAATGCTAAATGGCGTGTCAATGCAATACAAAATATAACAACACACAAAACTTCAATGAAAAACTTAAGGGGGCACTCCACCTTAATATTGATAAAAATGACAAACAATTACAAATTTTTTCACCTAGTTTTGTTCCCTGTGATTTTCTGAACAATTTGATATATAATAAGTATAGATAATTTGCCTATAATTAGTTTATTTTATCTAAAAACTAAACGCTTACACATATTTCAGGCATACCTAAGATGTATATTCTCCAAATAACTTAGTCTTTTTCTAGGCCGTTTTCCAAAAGTTTTGTTTTCACAAGTTTTCATTTACTGTGGCAGACAAAACTCAAGTTGTATTTGAGATAGCCTGATATATATATTTTTTATTTTGAAGAGGACATTTATTTTATTGTACAACCTGTAATATGGATATACATTAGTTCCTATAATAAAGATTTTAAGAAATGATTAAAAAAAGATTTTACTAAAATTTTTTGTACAAAAATAAAATAAAACATTGTTTACAGAAATATTTTATATAATTTAATGTCCATACTACAGGTTGTAGAATGGAATACCCTTTTCAAAATGAAAAAAAAAAAAATTATGAGGCTATCTCAAATACAACTTGAGTTATGTCTGCCACAGTGAAACCTAGTTAAATCCGTAAAAATTACCCCCCCCCCCCCGCCCAGGGGGAAAAGTCACTATAACCAACACTCATATATAAAACATAAAATAATTAGGTTTGCTTTAAAAATACATTTTTATATGGTGGAGTGCCCCCTTAAAACATTTAAAACTACAATACTAAAGTTTAAAACTACATACTAAACATTTTTTAAACAGAAACTACATCTCCAAAAATGCCACAGGCAATCGGATTATTTCTGCAGCATAAACTCCCCTACTGAATAAAAACAGTTTTCCAACAGATATGTTGTTAACACATTTTTAAATTTATTTAAATTTTCAATTTGCTTGAAATAACTGGGGATTTTATTGTATATTTCAATACATCTATAGTTTGGAGCTTTCTCAAACATTGTGGTCTTATGTAAATTATAATTAATTGAACAAATGTTTACATCTTGTCGAGTATCCATGTTCAGTTTTATATTTTACAAAGTTTGCTTTAACAAAACACAATACATTCAATATATACACAGGACAGTATTACTTAAAATGTGGTTTACAAGAGTCATAGCATTTTAAATTGAAAATCATCCTAACAATTATTTTCTGTATTTGAAATATTCTTTTACTATTTATTGTATCTCCCCAGAATGTTATCCCATAAGAGAGCCGGGATTATGTATTATGTTCTCATGTAAAGTTATAAGTATAATAGTTTTAACAATGTTTAATTGAATAAAACCTTTCAATTTGCCAAGGGAGTTACGCCTCTTCTTTTCTGTACCATAACAATTTCCTGACTTGTATTTAGATTTAGCATCATGAGCTTTCACCTGTTCGGCCTTCTTAACAGAGAAGAGACTAAACGGGAGGGACTTTGCTGGAACATTGCAGTTGATTATGAGGGAAAAATATTGCACGTCATTTCATGTACTGAATACTGCATTCAATAAATTAAGTTTAGCAAAAAAATCCTCTTTTTACAGTAACAATTTTCATGTGAAGTAACTAACAATCGGAAACATTGTAAAACTGCTCATTCATTGCTTGGCTTATTGAAAATATTGTTGTATAAGCAATTACACATTTAGTTTGTGTACTTAATTAAGTTGATTTTAATTACCATTTAACTGAAATAACAACTACAGTTGAACCAATAAACAATTCCATTTCATGACATAAACGAACACATGTGTACATACTGTAATCTTTTAATTAGACTCCTCAACAATGAAATAATGTTCATAAAAATTTTAAGTATAAAAGTAAACTACAAACTTTAGAGAGCATATTCTTGAACTGTGTTAGCTGTAAGTACAATGTTTAGTGAAGGTTGAAGTGAAAGGTTACACTCTAAGGTTCTATGCTATGTTGTTTAAAGGTACAGTGGCTATGTACTGCCATACAAGATTTAAAGTCTTTTTAGTTCAATTATAATAAACAAACATACAAATGTTCCTTTTTTCTTTTGTTATGAAAATATCTTTAAAATCAAAGTCGGGTATGAGGATGCAATCTCGGCCGACCGAGTGGCAGTTTCTGTGGAAGTAAATTCAAATTTCAATAACTCGGCTCAAAGTAAACGGATCACCACTTTTAAAGAAAAAGGATAAAAGTGTTACCAATCCAACATTCACGGATGTTGCAAATTACTCAAGTGAAAATTGAACCTACGATTTTCGACTTTTTAAGTAAAACATGTTGAGTCCATAAATGGGATCATATCTCAGAAACTATCTAAACCGGAGTGAATTATTATGTTATTTTGAACAAAAGTGTGTTGCTTAAAACCTCAAAAAGACACGAGGATGTATATTTTTAAACATTTCAACATTTGGTAATACTTTTGCAAGTGCAACTCTAATTTCTGAACTATGCA
The DNA here is from genome assembly GCA_018207615.1 of Philaenus spumarius. Classification (NCBI taxonomy): domain Eukaryota; kingdom Metazoa; phylum Arthropoda; class Insecta; order Hemiptera; family Aphrophoridae; genus Philaenus; species Philaenus spumarius. Next base: position 222,559 of record JAGFPH010000916.1, on the reverse strand, counting down.
TGCAAGTTTTGCTAAGTTCTGCAACCATTTTCAGAATCTAATTAAAATTTCCAACAAGAATATCTTAACATAATCGAGGTGTAGTAATGTTAACTATTAAAAGTTATCATTGAATTTTAAAATTTGTACAAAAATTAAGAAGATACAAAGGTTTAAATCTCTCTTATGGTATAGTTTACAAGGTTTCAAGTGCCATTAAAAACCTCCCTGCTAAATAAGGCTTCAAATAATGTAGTATACCTTCCGTTTGTCCCGCTTTTTAAAGAGTACCTACTTAAAGCATGAATACGAAAAAACATGGTGTGCTGAAATAAATACTCTACAGTATTATGGCATCAAAATGTACAAACTGATAAGGTAATTAAGATTTGATTATTTATGTTTACAATAAAATTCAAATATCCTTCCACAAACATAAGATAAGATAAATGTGGGTCAGTTACTATTAGGTAGTGAAGTAATAACCATGTCTTTTTCAAATCGGGAATATGAAAAAAATATATTTTGTTTGTAGACTTTCCAATGGTAATGCACACTCTATCCTCCTGATCGCCAGACTCCAAATTCACCTGTGTTTACAAGACTTCATCATGACTGACTTCCTAGAAACTGGTTAATTGTAAAAAATTAATAAAGAGAATGACTTGAATAATCGAGGTGGTTTGTGTATTTGATCTTATTAGTTGTACAGTACCGTATTTATTTAAGCACACCATGTTTTTTCGTATAAGGCTGTAAATTTTCTTCCAAAAGCGGGACAAACGCAAGGTAGTATTGCATTATTTGAAACCTTATTTAGCAGGGAAGTTTTTAATAACATTTGAAACTTTCTAAACTATAACATAAGAGAGATTTAAACCTTTTTGTCTTCTTAAACTTTGTACAATGATTAAAAATTTTAACAACCAGCAACAACTTTTAATATTTAACATTACTTCACTTCCATTGTTTTGTTTAATCGTTTTGCATTAGTGCATAAATATCCTGAATAAAAAAGAATTAACTTTTATCTTCAACCATAATTGTGTATTGCAGGTTTGTTCTCTCCGGCGGGTGACACAGAATCACTCGCCAGATTTATGGTACTTTATTACAGGCTGACTCAATGAAAGTATTAATTTGAAAAACATAGCATTCGTTTAGAGTTATTATACTAAGAGCGTTCAGGGGGTGGAAAAAAGAAGTTGAACATTGAAAACATACTTCCTTAGTATGCAGGACCATACTACAGAGCATAAAGGAATAAAAATGCAATCTCGGTTATTGTTAACCTTCTAACTACTTTCTAAAACTTTTGTATGAAACTTTTTTTGATACAACCAACCCTTACTGGAAGGTATTAGCAGAAAAAGTATTACACCCTTAAGCCGGGTTTCCAACAAACGGACAGTTTTTATTGTTCTGTTCTTTTTAAACAGACTGTACCAGAATTTATAAAATTTTGTTGCTGGTGTTTTGACCAAAATGTCTTTCAACGACGATGATTTTATAATTAGTTGTGGTTTGTTTAAAACGTTAACCAAATACATATATGAATGATACATACTCATTAATAAATTCCTGATTAGATCACACTTGTTGATAGGAACTTGAACCAGTTGAGCCCTTATGTTTTTTTTTTTTTTTTGCTTATGTTATGTACCAACCAACCGGACAAAAAAACAAGAATAAACTTGTTTTCCTTTGATCTACCGACTCAAGATGGGAAAGTATTTTGTTTACCAAAACACTGTTTTCAAACAAAAATGTTTTAAGAACTGTTCAGTTTTTACAACATATTGGTTATTTTTGTTGAGAAAAACAGTTTTTGTTTGTGTTCTGTTTTGTCTTTAGTAAACACAATAAAAAATAACCTAAATATTACCAAAATTGCACGAAGAAAGCTTTATTTGATGATGACAACTCTTAGCACAAGGGTTGGAAAAATAGGGGTCAAAGGTAAAAAATGCATAAATCTTTTAGTAGGACCAATATCAAATCCGTTCAAAGTTATTGTAAACCTGCTAAATATTATCCACGACTTTGAAACAATTTTTTATATGACCAATCCTTATTTCACAGGGACATTAAAATGAGGTCCCACATGGACTCCGTTCAAAATGGTTGTACATTTTCTCAATATTACAGAACTAATTAATTCTGCGCAATAAATGTGTTCTGACACGTAGTTCCCGTCAGGTGTGTGTTTGTGTTTGTTACCTCTGTTTTTTTGACTTCTGAGACTCAGCTTTGAGTTGAACTATGTAGTTGTAGTATGTTTATGTTCCCTCAGTCACTCGAGTTGATTTGTATTCCCGAATCATCTTGTATTGATTTTAACAAACAAATGATGGCAAATGTTTGAATGAATCATAATATTAAAACTGAACATCCATCATTACCAAAAATGACAGCTTCAAATGGAGAATAAAGGTGTATTGCAAATGAGAAATAAATACCGGGAATACTAGTCACTAAAGTAGAAGAGACATTTGCGTATATCGCAAGATTTCAGTCATTCCACATAATTTTAAATACATTACTATAATCTTGTTGTTTTATGCTAATCCTAGGCTTAAGTGAAATGACAGTAATATATTTTGTGTTTGATAACAAATTTTCCTTTTTTCCAATGAGAAGCTCATACTCTTGTGTTGACAGTTTTTATCTCTGCTTTCATGTAGGCTGTGGCAGTTGTCAGAATGAAGTGGTTTATACTGGTATACCTCTTACAAGCCATGAGTGAGTTTCAACTTTATTATGTTTTCTTTTAAATAAATAAGATTTGAAAGATTAAATTTTAATTGTGTAACGTTTTCTTATTTTAGACGTTATCTATATTTTATACTGAGATGTTACTTTACCTTTTTAATAGTTCTTCAACAGTCTGGGGGCGTCCACCAGATTCCACCAGACTTACAAACTCTCAGTTTAATTCTAATTAGACAATTATGATTCAACTTGATAAATATTCTTTAAACTCTTCTAATACATGAAATCAAATAAACAAATTCTACTTTATCGACTAACTTTCTATAAAATCTTTAACACATGAAATTACCCCTTCTGTATCTAGATTATCTAATATTACGTCTACTCTTCAAATCTAAGCACCAATATTCATTTATTTACGCCTTGAACTTAACTCTTTCAAAATTAATAGTTTTCAAGCCTTTAGTTACATGTACAAGATCAACCCCAATTGCTTTTCAGGTGTTCCTAAATGAACCCTATTTACAGCTATTCTAATGATCTCACCCCAGCATGTATTATATTAATTAGTATTTTAAATATGAAAATCTTTCAATTAATTAGATTAATGTTTTTTATATGGTTTTGCCTTTAAATTCTTTATCTCGAAATCTGTCTTAATTAATTAATTTAAGATTGTATTTGTTTAATTATTTACAATAGAAAATAAAACAAGAAGTGAACAAATTGCTTTGTATTGCTTCATTTAGTTTACAGCTTTTGATCAAAAATACAATGTTTGGCCATAGTTAAAATTATGATTAAATAGTCTTACTGACAAATTAAACATATTAAGGGTGTTTATTTTTTAGAAGAGTTCACTCTCTGCCAAGATTTTTCAAATTATAATTTGCAGTGTTGTTTAAGTTATTGGGGAATTAACAAAATTAAGCTTCTTAATAAACAGAAAGTTGAGACTTAAAACATGATGGGATTTTTGTTCAGAATAGGATGAAAATTTTGACCGATGAAAGTTTAGATAAAATATAATCTTTGCTAGCTTAACCGACTGGTGTATTTATAAAATTAATAAACAAACAAAAACTATAAAATAATAAATACTTCTAAAAGTTACTGTACAAAAACTGACAAGTAAAAATATACTATATAACTAAAATTAACACAATAGACTTTCTGTATTAACAAATACCGTACCGTAAACTAATGGTAAATAATGCATTAGGACCCATACAAAATTCTATAATAATGTATTGCTCAAGATTATTATTAGTTTAATTTTTAGGCTTGTTATAATAACCCTTTGTCACGACTTATTAGTGTAGTGTAGCTTTAAGCCACGCCTCTTTTAGTTTTGTATAAATACGGGCCATGAAATACGGTTAGGTTAGTTACAGTTTGGTTATTGCAGCTCGTGCATCACAGAAGATGGCGACTTTGTCGTTGAAAGGCGTTTGACTTAATAAATGTATTAGTTGTCAGTGGCAGATCCACGGGGGGGAGGGTCCTCCCCCAAACCTAAAAAAATTAAGAAAATAGGAAGCCAGGTACCTATACATTTTGATGGCAAAATCTTAGGCACATATTTCAATCAAATTACATCTAAAAGTCACCAGTATTGAATTGCGACCAGCCCGATATTTTGAACTCAAGTCCTTGTTTCATCAGTCTGTACTAATATTATATGCTGAAGCGCTGCGGTAAAACGGCCAGACGATGGCTCGGTGCGAGTAAGATCTACATACTGGCCAGCCTTAGACTATGGTTCTCGGAATTATGCATCAACAATCCGTGTAGTAGGCATATTTTTTTAAATTTGATAATCTGTATTATTCTTTATAAAATTGAGAATATACGCATAATTAATTATGTTATCTAAAAAATATTTTCAAAGATGTACATATAAAGAGAATTTATTGCAGTACAATAATGTAGTGTTGTTTTGAGAATTACAATTTAATCACTTTTTATAATACAAGTCTTTGATATATTCGTTTTTAACTCGCGCTTCCGACAAAGTACTGTATGTTATAAAGTATTGTACAATGTGTATAGGATTAATTCTTTGCAAGAATATCAAAAGGAGTTCATGCCAAAATTAACTACAGTAATCAATGTAGGACTAAGCAACTTTTATCTTACATGAAATTCATGTTTTCAACCCATAACCCATAACGACATGCTTTCAACGTCATTACTTGGGAATTTAACACTTGATTTCCAGCGTTATCAACGCGGCGCTAACAGCGCCCGTATAACATGGCCCTTAAGGTACTTGAAGTAGTGGACAAGAACTATCATTGTTCAGGAAAGGTTGGTTGGATTGACTATCTTATATATACTCCACGATATAGCCTACCTATTGAACCCAACCAAGTGTTGAGGGATTCGAAAAATCAGGAGGAAACCAAAAACTTTTTCTATTAGTCGAGTAAAAGCACACCCAAAAAAATTGCTACATATGATTTTTTGTTGAATTTTACTTTAATAGATACCTGTCGATAAAAATATAAAAGTCTAGGAAAATCGGGCCTCCAGAAAGGTAATTTCCAAGATGGCGTCGAAGATTCCTGTAAAAATAAATAAATCAAGGTATCCTGAATATTTGTTAATACATAACTTTGATTTTCAATCTAAACAACCATTGAACACCACAAAATGATGTACACAATATGCAAGAAGACATTTAAACTTTATTTACATAAAAATCCTAACAAATATACAATTCATTACAATATTTATATAGTAACTGTGCTGCTCTGTTAAAACTTGTTCAACCGTCTTCGTCTTCATCCAACTCTATCGAACATGAATTGTTCTGCACATTGTCACACTCTTTAAATTGACATGGCCCATAGGCTATTTTGCAAGGAAAGCCATACTTTCTAAAAAAGCATCTTAAGGTGATATAATTGGTAGAACAATTACAACGAATGACCTTCAGGAGACTCTCTGGCGCAGCCCTCTTGGGTAGAATCGGCCGTTCTGGATCTTCCAGCCCCACTTTAAAGGATCAACCTCATTTTACTTTCCCATCCATACCAGAATCTGGTGATATGCTCTGCAGCAATGCAGTTTTGAGGCATGGAGGTCTGGCAGTTTTGAGGGCCGACAATGCAGTTTTGAGGGCCGACAATCAGTCAGCAGGGGTGATTCTGGCTTTACGAATGAAGAAGCGGTAACGACCTTTTTGCTTAATATATTGTATCGCAATTTTCCTATGGAATCATTGTGTACCACCATATAAAATGGACATGGCCTTACAACCAAGGTCATCAATGAGCTCTGAGGTCTGGTTTGGAGTGGTAAATACTTTGGTACATGATTGTAAGGTAATGTTCCCTTTTGACATTTTCTGGAAAACACTTTTTTTGCCAATTCCATAGAGCCAAGATGTTGTACCTATCACAACCGGTGATTGAATGAATAATAAGTTTAAGGACATGTTGGTTCCAAGTATTTCTTTTATTGTAATATTGTCTTTGTAAATGTTTTTGTTGTAACGTAGCTGAGGCCAAAGTTTTCCTCTAAAACACAACAGCACAGAAAAAACAATCAGTTTTATTATTGAAAGGGCCATCACTCACCCTAGTACTTCTTGTTATGGTTTTACTTTCACCATCATGTTTTCGCTTCAAGTGTAATTCTATATCTTCTTTGTTAATGTGTATAGCTTACGACAACTTGTATCCAGGGACCACTACACCATTGTCCCTTCTTTGAACACTAGCCATGTTTATTCCATCCGCACCTTCTTGTCTGATTTCAAACACATCGTATTTATCGATTAATTCTTTGTTACATATGGGGCAAGCTGGCTGAAAACCGTTATCAGCCATTATATATACAGAAAATTGCATAAGAGCACTAGGCCTAGCCAGTTTGTAATATGTACAAGGAATACAATAATAATAATTATTATTATTATTATTTTCCTTGGTTCTCTTATTATAATTATTATACACGAAAAATTAGAGTTGATTCCTAACTCTAACGGATGAAACACTACTTTAAGCACTAAAATACATTAAAAAAATACAATAACATTGTAATAAAACTGTAACAATTCACACTGCTTAGCAACCATTGAGCATTGCACACAACCTAAACTTATAAAACACAATAAAGAAATAAAATCAAAGCCATGTTTACAACTGATTGTTAAATAAACAGCTGATTTATATTTAAAACAACTTCTGGATCATATGGTTTGAGAATGAGAAAGTTAGCTTGTGTTTAACCCTAGAACACTAAGGCTTAGTCTGACAGACTACTGTGAACTATCGATTTTTCTACTTTCCCTACTTCCTCTCCACCGAGTGGCCCACCACTCCGTGTACCTTCATTTGAGCACTAGCTGATTATATGGTCAGTATAGTAAATCCGTACGTGTATGTTTTTTGCTAGTTTTTAGGTTCGCGTAGTCTGGCAGATGAAACGTTAGTGTTTACGTTACCGTAGTTTAGTTACTGGTATGATACTGGTAGTTACTCATATGATACTGGTGCAAAACTGGACTATGTTCCTGAACAATGTAAGACAGTTGTATTGTGGATGTAAGACAACAACAGGATCGCAAGATATGCACATTCTACCATCCAGCAAAGAGAAGAATGACCCGATTCTTCTGTGAGAAGTGCTCAAGAGCAATTTGTGGGGAGTACCAAGCAAAGTGTTCCTGTGACGATGCCACAGATTAAAAATTTTGTAAAACGTATTGAACGTGTTTATAATGACGCCCTTTTCAAAGTTATGAGAGTAAAAATATTTGTTTAATGTTTTTAGTTTGGTTTATTACCCTTTTTAAACAGTAGTCTGTCAGAAGAAAGGTTAGTATCTACGTTTGGCTAATACAACGTTAGTTTTCTAGGGTTAACCCTATTACATATTTTTTCTACCTTATCTTGACCCTTTTTGACGTAAGTACTCTAAAAATAATTTAAACCAAATTTTAAAACAATCTGGCAAGAAATGTGCCTTTTATACCAAAAAAACTTTTAAAATCAGTACTTTCTGGCAATTTTAGGCGCCATCTTAAAAATTACTCACTTCCGGGATTCTGATTTTCCTAGACTTTTACAGATTAGATTTAATTAACGGTAAAAAACCATTTGTAGCATTTTTTTAGGGTTGGGTAATAAATTTTCTTATGTTGACTCGTCAATATAGCATTAGGTTAAGTACACTTCAAATGTTCAAATAAATTGAACTTCAAATGTTATTTTAAGTTAAAAATACACCTGATTATTTATAATTAGTATCAAGCTTCTTTCTTTGACATCAAAGTTGTAAAATTATTCTATTAGTAGTGTACTCTTTAAACATCTGTAGTTTTTTTTCAAATAATTAAAAGGTTTACTATTCAACTATTATACAAAATCTGATAGTAAGATTAAAAAAATCTTGTAAAAAGCATAAAATACTGAATGAAAATACCCCCTAGAAAGTTCCCCTCCCAAAATGATGCCCTGGATTCGCCACTGTTAGTTGTGAGATTCTATGTTCATTGAAGTTTTATTTTATCAAAATAGTGTCCAACTTAAGTACGGTAATTGGTCCTACAAATTAATTATTGCCTAGATTTGTTCCAATGGATGTTGAACCCATTACAATAATGTAGTACGGTACTCTGTTTTACTTATAAAATGTATTTTTTGTTTATCAAACAATTTTGTTGGTAGAGATAGTATATAGGCCGACAGCTGGAAAAGTAATCCATTATTTTTAGTATAAGTAAGGCTCACTGACATTCAGTAATTTTATATTTTGAACATTAACTTATATAACATCAAGGATAATATCATATAGTGCACATAAATAGCATTGGAATTTTGTTCTCAGTAAATGAGCTCTATAAATTCCTAATATAAAAAAATATGATTGAGTGAGATATACTATTTTAACCAACTCGGACAGTTTGCTATCAAAACAATAACACTTATCTTACAACGGATGATAATTACTACAGCGACAACTACGACAGGACATTAGCATGACATCAATGTTTCCCGGATTACGAATTTTAAGACTGTCGGAATTGATTGATGGTTTACTATTTAACATAACAAAACCAGGACCGCCCTCATTAGTTAATCTAACACTCAACACCTAGACAGCCTATTCATCATAGATTGCGTGTGAAATGGACATTCTATATTCATGTTTGGATTAAAAAAACCAGCGAAGGATGATGGTTTATCCTTTACTTTCACAATGTAAATTTCCAAATACATCTCTATTTTATAAAAATTAATGTTTCTTTGTCCTCTATAGTCTCACAAACTATTTGAGGAATTTCACTAACAATTTCACCGTTTATTCACATTATTGCCAGGAGTGTTTAGACGTTATAATACTACAGTCTAAGTGGTTGAAATGTGGTTGCTACCCCTATACAACAAAATGCACCAACTTCCTACAAAAGTTACAAAGCTTAATTTGTTTAATGTTATTCTTAAGTGACATAAAAACCATTTAAAATTAGATTACTTACGTCAAGTTAATGAAATGGTATAACTACACTTGAAATTAAATCAAGCAATAGCAAAGCATTGCCGGATCCACTAAGTAGTCCCCTATAAAATATATGTTTCATCTCATGTAACACCTAGTTGCTGCAAAGTGTATAGGTCTTTCATAACTGTTTAGATAATGATATTGAAAAGTTTAGTAGAGGAAAATGTTTTAACACGTTCACTGCTACACAAATTTCGTATTTCCTATGCTAGGAGCTGACCTTTTATTTTTACTTTCTCCCCCTATACCATAGTATATGGAGAAAGTATTGTATTTGTCAAAATTTTCGAATTTGAGTTTTTGGTGGAAATATCCGTTTTGGGTCCCTCTGAACCTAAAAAATTGGTTTTCGGAGTGATGTCTGTGTGTGTGTCTGTATGGATGTTATCAAACCTAGAGAGCCTAAACCAGTCGTCCGATTTTGATGAAATTTTTATGGAGGTACTAATCCATGGTATCTCCAGGCGTTTTTTTTTCATTTTTGTGAATTTTTTATTTTTAAGGGTAATTTTCCCATAAAAACCCTTAAAATAACGGAAAAATCAACTTTTTTCAAAAACGGCTCTAACGATTTTCATTAAAATTTTATAGTTTATTAGGGACCTTAAATACTATAAACTATGAAATTTTAATCAAAATCGTTCGAGCCGTTTTTGAAAAAAGTTGGTTTTTCTGTTATTTTATGGATTTTTATGGGAAAACAACTTTAATACAAAATCACCTCTCCTACCCCACCCTATAAGTCACCGTGAATCTGTTTAATAATTTAAATATGTTTGTGAGAAAGTATGTGCCAGTTCCTGGTACTGTTTATTTATATTTATAGCCTAAATGAGTGTAAATTACTTTTTATTTTTTTATTTTTGAACCTTTCTACGTAATAATCACTAATATTTTAAAGCGGACCGTAGCATATAGGCCTAAAATTGGCGTGCGAAGCACGCAATGCATTGTGTATTGAATTGGCAGTATTGTTAATAAGCCAGAACTAATTGCAAACAACTATAATAATTAATTAGCCTATATTGTTAACTGGTATACGGTACTATTGTTGGTAGGTTAAATGAAATTAGAGATAATCACAGTGGCAGCTTGTATCTAAAATTAGTGGGGGCCTTACTAGAAAATATTTAGCCTTTATTTTAAAATTGTATAAAAGGAAACAAACTAGTACGAAAAGAAAATTTATTCAAAAACTTTATAAAATCTTAAAAGAACAAAATCAAATAGGCTTTTTTTTACTGATTTTAGCCTAAATTGTTACAGTTTAAGTTTGATGTATCAATATTTTAAAATGAAATCCATTCTTTTTTTTTCATTTTCTTTACTTTATAATCATTTCTAAAAGTAAAAATAAAAAAATAAAAAAAGGAACATAATTCTTACAAAAATATGTTTATTAGCCAAACGCATTTCAACGACAAAGTCGTCATCTTCAGTGACACATATGCTACAACTAAATTATAATTGCTGTATCTCATGGGTCACTGAAGATGACGAAATAATATTTCTCATAAGTCAAGCTCGATACATTTATATTTATATTCATTATTTAAATTTAAACTAAGATGTATTTTCGTATTTTAATATTAAAACAAATTGTCACGTTCTGCTTGCGCAATGTAAATCTATTACTTTACATGTCTGAAAATGTCTAGTAAATAAATTCGTTAATTCTGAAAATCATATAGAATAAATTATCACACACATAGTAAAAAAACTACCTTCCACCAGCACACCAGGTGGTACTGCAGGAGTGACAGTGTTTTGTCTCCCTCACAGCTTGTTATGTGCGCATGCGAACAACACCCAAAGCGTAGTTCCATACTTTTGTATCTTTTTCATAAACTGGGGGATGGCTGCTGATATTAAGCTTAAGGATTAAATATTGTACAACTATAAAGAAAGAATTAAAGAAAAAGTTACTTACTTTATTAAATATTATCGATAATATCAAGTGGAAATAGGGGCACCACAGTTTCATGGCTATACAAGAACCGCTATTAAGAAGAAGATAACTGTTTAAATAATGACATTGAAAAGTTTAATACAGAAGTCTTGAGGAATATAATATGTTTAAACTAGGCGGTATTGTTAATATTGTCTTTCTTTATAAAGAAAAATGTATTAAATTTCTTGACGAAACAAAATTTTAAATTTGTGAATACTGAGCCTGCTCGTTTAGAATTGTAATTTAAAAGACCTATTAAATATTACCAAACCTGATGGAGTAGAGTATACTTCTATCGCTTCCACTGTCAATGTTCTCGGAGGTCCATTCTCAATATTTTGGGGATACAAGGGTCATATTAAAGTAAGAACTGTGTTAGGTAACTTAGGTTCAACTCTCTGTATATTACTTAATAGTCCCACAATTTTTGATGGGAATCTCTGGACCATCCACCATACAGTCTTATTTAGCACCCTTAGGCTTCCATCTTTTCCCAAAACTTTGGTGGAAAGCGATTGGAGAATGATGACGTGTTGAAATTGTTACAGACTGGTTAAATGTACAGGCGATAGAGTTAGAGTTAGACGATGGTATGGTATCTAAAAGCTGGTGCAAGCCTTAACAAAGTATTTAGCTATTAATGGTGTCTATAAAATAATAAATGTTCATATTTTAATTTCCTATAAAAGTTATGTTTTCATGTTCTATTACGAAACGGTTATTTCTTAAAGTACTACCCTTGTACTTAAAGCCCCTTCAGTCAAATTTGATCATAAAAGTTTGTAAAATGAAGAAAATATGAGACATTATTGTTGTTGCTTAATGTATTCATTTCTGCCCATATGGCTATTGGGGGAGTTATGCCTACGTAAATAGGTGCATTTGGACCTATGACAGCTTTAAAAGTGACATCTTGAAATAATCACACCTTTAAAAACTGAGCCATGGACGTGGAGTATCACTGACTCAAGGTCTATATAATAGTAACAAAATTTCAATTGCTTGGTAATGTTTGCACTACTAATATTATTCTGTACTTTTTTTCAGATGCACAAGCAATTTGTTATAGGACGAAAGAGTACATCAGAAACCATAAAAACTGTTTCAAAGTGCCTGAATTATGTCCAAACAGCAATATTGTGTTTTATCTCTACACACGGTATGGTAATTGTATAATTATTTAACTAGGCTATGTTAATGTTGCTTACAAAGAATCTAGTGAATGGGAAGTGTCAAAGAAAATATTAAATCTTTCTCACTTAACTTCTGTTATCTACTTAACAGAACATTTATTGTTCCTTCACCACATGTACAACATTGCAATAGACTTCGTCACATACAGGCTTAATTTAGTCATTGAAACCGAAAACTAACATGACAGATGACACAGGCTTACTAAATATTGATTCCTCCAAGTTTTAAAATAGGTGTTCTTTCAGCCAACCATAAAAAGTACGATATAAATCATCATCTGACTATCTTCGAAAAGTGGCAAATAGTTTATTGAACATTTTGATTCCTAAAAATAAATGATAATTCTTGGATTTATTTAACCTATGTCTTGTTTGTTCAAGAACATGACCAAATCTGGTATTGTAATCATGAATTAGGCCACTAACTGCATGGTTACATATGTAAATTATTCTTTACATACATTACTACATCAAAAATATATAAGTTTATAACAGTTAAAATATCAGTTTTAACAAACAGTGGCTTGCAATGTTCTAATTTATCTGAGTTTATTAATACCCTCAAAGCTTTTTCTTTTCATATTCCATTTCCCCAGATAAGAAGTCCATATCTTAAAGTACTTTCAAAGAAAGCAAAGTATGCCATTTTTAAATATTAAAAAGTCACTTGACTCTTAAGATTGACTAATAAATAAATCACCCTTGACAATTTCTTCTTAACATAATCATTATGCACTGACCAGGAGAGCATACTATCAACTTTTTCATATAGGTACAGGCTTATGACTATGGTTATATTTATTTTGTAGAGTGACTAAGTCACTCTAGGTAGGCCTAGAGTAGTTTAAAAGAAGTGTAGGCTTCTCTTAATTATTACAATTCTCTATTAAATTAATGATCTTCTAGTACATGAGTATTATATTTTCCATTTAGTTTACTATCTACAGAAATATAGTGTCCTCACTGTAGGAATGTGTCAAGGGGAGAGGAAAACGAGGCACCACCATTTGTTTGTTGTGTTTGGCTTCAGCGGTACAACCCCAATAATACAGTTGCTTCACTGTATAACCCACTTTTGTATATGCCTACTGTAAACTAGTATTCATTCACCAATTAATTTATTCAAATACTTTCAGAATAAGCCTACCTAATAAAATAAAATAACTCGTAATAATAAAATAATGAATAAAAATTATTCAAAAAGCCTATCATTCAGTTAATCCTATGAGCTCGTGTGAATATCTGAAGAGTCAATGCAGTAAATTGTATTTAATTAAATTTAATTTGAGTTGTTTTAAATATATTTATTAACTTTCATCAACCTGGCGACATACAATACAATTTGAAGAGAATAAAAACTTTAAACCTTATGATTAAAACAAGATAGTATATGAGAGCATCACGCAAAGGATCTATAGAAAAAACCAGGACCACACCAAACTATTTACAGGAATTACCTTCCTCCTAACAAAACAAGGAGTGGCAAAGAAAATTGTTTAAAATTTTGAAAAAGCAGAGTGGGACTGGGGACAGAAGTGAAAACATCTGGTGTGCACATCACACAACTTTCCTTACCAAAATAGATGCTGTATCAATTACCAAATTTTTCTAGCGAGAGATTGATGATACCATTTTCGAGTTAATAGGAGTATCTGTTTCGAAGAAAGCGGTACTAACTTCAAAACGGTTAATCCCACGGACCTGATTTTGGTCTCAATCGATTTCTCACCCCCAAAAATGTCAAGGTCGATACCAAACACGGCTAGTATAAAAAAAGTCATTTTTGCCCCTAAAAAGGGCGTTTTTGGGGTCAATTTTTGAAAAAATGGAAAAAGTTGAGTGGGGTATCTTTTTTGACATTCTTTTGGACGCTGAATCGAATGAGACCATTTTCAAGTCGATAGGACCAGCCATTTCGGACATACAAACAAAATAAATTGCGTTTTTGTAATAACTTTTTTCAACGAATTTTTAAGGGTATATAGCGTACATAGCGTGTTAAGGGGGTCTGAGTAGAGTATGTTAGCAAAGTTTAATCAAAATCGTTAGAGGGGTTTTGGAGTAAATACCAAAAATGTGCTAAAAACTGGTCCCACGGTAAGACACCAACTCCGATTTGCTTCAAATTTACATGGGTTAAATTGTTTACGTGTTTGAAGATATCCTGTAAATTTCAGCTTGATCCGTCCAGCCGTTTGCCCTGTGCACTCCGGACACACACACACACACAGACACACAGACACACAGACACACAGACAGACCAATTGCCAAAAATGCATTTTTTGGACTCAGGGGGCCTTGAAACGTAAAGATATTATGAAAACTCGACATCGAATTTTTGGGTCGATCGCAATACTTACCTTACCTAGTATAGGGTAAGGAAAGTAAAAAACTGTCATGAATATAAACAATCTTGTTTATGTTATTTAAATTTATTTTAGATTTCAATTTTAAATGTGACAAGATAAAAATAACACAACTTACAAAATGAGGAACCATAATGTCCATTTCAGAGGTATTACAAAATAAAATATTTTAACGCAATTAAAAAAAAATAAGGAAGCAAAACGTCCATTTCAGAGGTACTACCAAGTAAAATATTTTAAAACAACTTACAAAATGAATAAGCACAAAATCCATTTCAGAGTTATTAACAAGGAAACTATTTTAAAACAACTTACAAATGAGGAAGCACAATGTCCATTTCAGAGGTATTACCAAGTAAACTATATACTCTGTTATATACACATGTGTTCTATACACAGTAGAGCGTGACAGTAAATTCTGATTCACCGGCAGCAAAATGTTTGGGCGCTGTTTTTACTTCAAAAGTTAATGCTACTTATTATTTACAACTTTCTCGCAGGAGAATGTTTAGCCTAACCATACAAATTTTTCTTGCTTTGAATATTTGTTGTCATTACTTTTATTATGTGAAACATTAGTTACATTTTTTTATTACAACAATAGTTTTACACATTTTTATGGAATAAAATCTTACTCTCTTAAAAGTGGTATACATTTTTGAAGTAAAACTTCTTCTTGCATGGTAGGGCAAAATGGACTGAATCAGACAAAAATTTAATATTTTTCCTTCTCCGACTTCAACCGGCAGTTGAAAGGAAAGAGTGGGAAAATCATTTGACATACATGCACAGCATGAGGAGAAAGAGAGGGAATCATTTCTGGTCTCTCCGTGGCATATGCCCAGTGGCGTAAATAAGAGTAGTTTTTGGGAGAGCATGTAGTTTCTAGGACACTCTACCAGGGTCTGGGGGATATGAAATTTAAAACAAATACCTGTCAGATCAACATTTTAGAGCCTAGTTTTAAGATAAAATAAATATAAACTATTAGATATTTAATGTTCGATTTTACTGACACAAAAACTAATCAGTTTGTAATTTAGGTTATAGAGTTGCAACATGATCTTGTTGAAACAAGTTTGTAAGTAAAGGAAAGGAGTAAAGGATAGTTAAATATTTTTGTACTCAAGATTGAAAACCAGTCTTTTTAAAGTTATATATATTAGGTACTTTAATTTTGTTTAAAAAAACTTATTTAAAACAAATTCAACTAAAGGACTTTATTGTGTAAGTGTAGTAATTGCAATAAGGTTTAAGTTAATTACTAATAATCCTAAGGACCTACGATTAAGGATTTAGTTAAAAATGTTTTACACTGTTATTCTTTATTCAGAAACACACAGAACAATCCTGAAATATTGGACCCTTCTGATATAAAATCCATTAGAAATGCACAGTTTGGAAGTGGGGTTCCTTTAAAAGTGCTGATCCATGGATACACAGGCCACAGGGACTACGCCCCCAATCCAGAACTTAGACGAGGTAAGAGGAACAAAAAGAAACATTATATCAAATGCAAACTTTTAGTCATGCTTCATCAAGGAACAGTTTAGGATTTACAATGTTTTGTAGGGGAGTAGTTTGCTACAGTGGTATTTCAGTGGTATATTTAAAATGTAAATTATCTCGCTAGAAATTCGACCAATTGTGTTGGTAAAGTAACGAAATTCAACTTGTTTTTCACATAACTCATTGGAACTCAACTTGCATAACCTACTCGTAATTCTTATTGGCAAAGCGTAGGAAAGAACAAAGAGGTAGCTTGATGGAAATAATGATAAATATTTAGAAACATATAAAATACCTTAGATAAACGTAAACAATTCAAATATTAAGCAGTAGAATAATGTAACAAGTAAATGAAGTTAAGTGAATATCAATTTGAAAGAAATGGAAACGAAGCTAAGTATTTATTTGTATATTTAAAAAAAAAATACTTTCTGATTGCTAAGAAGTTAAAGGGATGCTCATTCAGCCAAGAATGTGATCAAAATGATTTTATTTGAAGCGTTTTGATTGAAAAAATCATGTGTGTATGGAAAATATGATTTCATATTCACTGCTATAGCAACCAACTGCATAAAATACCGTAACAGATAAAAAAAAACTGATTTGAACAATGGTCTTAGCAACACAATTATTTTAGGTTAGGCCTACTTTATTTTATTTTACCTGGCTAACGGCAACTTATGCACATGGTTTTTTTCGCGCAGTACCTTTTGAATGATATAAGTTTTATTCCTTTCATAATAAATAGTAAAACAAAGTACCGTACAATTTGTCAAGGAATTTTTGATGTTCACATATTAATATAATGATGTGTGTGCAATTTGTTTTTATATTCTTACTGATTGTTATAATATGTATTTCTTTGTACCACTTATTTGTAAATGTACTATAGCCACCGGACCACATGTTTATATAATATAAGAAATTTGTACTTAGTACAATAAGAAATTAGTACAAATTTCTTATATAACACTTATTTGTATTTACTGTATATTTAATTGACTAGTCCTATCAAGCAAAAAAAAAAAAAAAAACAAAACAAACAAACCAAATCTTATAAATAAATTTCAAATGATAATTTATAAATTGAACGAAATATTGACTAGGTTTTGTTTAAGACTATTTTAAAATGTCTGTCTATTTTCCAGCTTACTTCGAACGTGGAGAGTACAATATAATAACAATCGATTGGGGTGCGTTAGGTCGTCCCCCTTGTTACCTTGAAGCTGCTTACAATATCCAAATTGTAGGTCGTTGTGCCGCTGAACTGCTAGAGTTAATCTACGCTAATCATGTATACGTGACGTTGGAAAACACTCATGTCATCGGATTCAGTTTGGGTGCTCACTTGGCTGGCGCTCTCGCTTCCAATCTCAAAAGTGGTAAACTGCCCCGATTAACAGGTAGGTTCAGTTATAGGTATGGTATGAATAAGAAAGCAGGCCTTTGGCAACTATTTCGAAGTCTGAAGACTCAAATATATTTTTGGGTTTAGTAATAATGGTAGTTTTGTTTGGCCGTTCTGGTGACATTATACACATGTTTTATCTTGACTGTTAGGCCAACCGCACACTGCATCAAACAAATCAGCCTAAAACAGTTTTGTTTGGCCATTCTGTTGACATATTAGTCACATGTCAGACAACTTTTTATAAAAACTCTCTTAACTTTTTTGCATAAGAATTCAAATTCCAGTTTGTCCATTTTGAACCATTCACATTTTACACGGCATTCTCAAACAGTGGGTATAAGGACTGATAGGCTTTATAAATCTGTATCCACCACTAATTCGTACTATGTATCACAGATCCTTTTTCGTAACATTCCAAGAAACTTAAGATTATTTAGTAATTATGAAATTAAGGTTTATAAAAGGCAAATTACTTTATGGTTGTGGGAAGTAGGAAGAGACTACAGTATTGTGAGTCCGCAATTTCATCGGAGTATTCCGTGTATTCGGAGTATATAGTGTTTTGTTTACATGGATATTTTGTGGTGTCACTGCAGTGACGTTGTTGTTCTGATGCTGATCTTATTTATTATTTTTTACACTAAACAAATTTTGTTTTTTCTTTTTTTCTCTCTTTTATTATCATAAATTACATTTTATGTAATGTACATTTTATGTAATTTTAATGTTTTTAATGTTCGACGAACTCACCAGAGGGATGACCAGATGATGGAGTTACGGCTCCGAAACATGTTGTCTTAAACTAAACGACAAGGAGTCACAAGACGGACTTAAGGGTAATAATTAGTATTAATTATCTGTGACTCGGACCAAAATCATGCAATGCAATAATAAATACTTTACATTATTATATAATAATCAAATTTGCAAAAAACATCAAATTATAAAAACAAAACCTTTTTTGCAGTGGTGGAATGCAAAGCTGAATGTAAATGCTCCGAAATTCATACAATTGAGCTGTTAGAGAAGGCCTAGAAAATACTGCATCTCCTTTGAAAAATTTAAGGAAAAAGATATGGTATCTAATGGACACCATGGAATTTTTTTTGTGAGCGTTCAAAGAAAATTGGGAAGCAACACCTAAAGAAATTACTAATGAAACCATAAGTGAGACTCAGTCAGAACTTGATAATTCCATTCCCTTGGAGAGTTCCTTGATCTGTCTTTTCAGGCGGCACCTAAGAGGAAACAATTGCCCTGGTTAAAAATCAATTACATCAATTGATCCCATGATTGATTTTTGAAATCACAAACCTAATGTTTAGCTGAAAGGAGAACCCAACGCTTTCAAAAAATTTGGTCCCGGATGTTGGAAAACATGAACATTTCATACCAAAATTTGGAAGAAGAAATGTTTCAAAATTTGGATGATTTCACTGTAAGTCATGCTGCATCACCAGTGGATCGCCATCGAATGCCCCTCACTCTTCAGATTGTGGGACCGCATTTAGTACCAATTTTAAAATATCGTATGTTAATAATAAAATTAACGACCTTATAGTTTTACTTATATCTTCATAAATAATTGGCACACATTCATCAACCTTCACATCAGAAGACATTATTTATTAGAAATAATAGTGGAACTAGGATACCGTAAAATGGGGTGAATAGGGATGCTGAGGTGAATAGGGACAAAAACTGTGAAAAATATTTATATTTTTCTCCCAATGAATATATTTTGTTATATACTTTTAAACTCGGTGACACAATTAAGGTTATATTCTACTCTAGAAAACTATGACTGAGATAAACTCTCAGAACTTTGTATACTCTATGTTAGCAGCCCTTGAGTTAAGGTATTAAAAAAAAAAGAAGTTTACTGTCCCTATAGACCCCATATCACCTAACAGGCTTTTATGTACAAAATAAATGGCTGTCCCTATTGACCCCGACATTTGGGGGGAATAGGGACAGTGTTAAAAAAATCAATAAAAAAATCAGAGGTAACTGGAGAAGAAAAATAAAGGTATGTATATGTGCCTAAGAACAAGGACCAACTTTTAAGCATGAAAATTGGGTGTTATATAGTTTGGAAGCTAAAATATAGCAAAATAATACTCAAAATTGTCCCTATTGACCCCGTTTTACTCGGTACTCAATAAAACCAATTACAAAATATTGTAGACATGTTTAATTGTTTCAGTCAGTTTGATTCATTGTGCTTTAAATTTTGTCCAGTCAAGACGAAACAATTAATTTTGTTTGTTTCAATCGTTTTGTTTGATGCAGTGTGCGGTTGGCCTTAGTATGTTATTTTTGACTCTCTGGAAGAAGCATTGGGTTTGATTTATTTCTAACGATTGCTAGTTGGATACAACAAAAAACTTAATAACTAAATACAAACTGAAAGGGAAAGCACTCACCAGGCATATACACACACACAAATTATGACAGATGACCAGGACACATTATACTTTGTGTGACGTTTGTCATTCTTTGTGTGTTTGTGCCTGGTGACAGTATTTTCCATTTCAGTTTTCATTTAGTTAATAATTTTGTTGACATATCAAATCTAGTAGTATTCTAGTTCAGGGTTCCTATTTCTTATTCTCACTTTAATTTGTATTTTTAGGAGAGATGGAAAACATAGGCCTAGTTTTTTATGTTTCTGTTTAGTTTATATAAGTGTTGTCTTTATTTTGAGAGTCGAGTAATACTCTCGAAGGGTATTGTATTATTTCATTACACACAAATGGTAGTAAATGTCTGCACAAACAATTGCAAAAACCGTTTATATTTGAATGGCAGGTCTACCCAGAAGACAGACCTCGCCGAACACTGTAAAGAAAGGCAAAATAGTTATGCCTACTGTAGTTGAGAACTGATCTGACACCATGATATTAAATTACACTCTATGACAGACCGTGGTGTAATAATATTAAACCATAAACAACACAAGGAAAATCATTAATAATAGGCAGTCAGTGCAGTTGACAAACCGTCTTTGTAACCATGCTTCTGAATTATTATTTCATCTTTTTAGTTTACCTTATTCGTTCTTTTCTTACTAATTATTCATTTTCTTCATTACATATTAGATATGGCATGAGCCTTCACTACACAGCTCAACATATAAATGCCACCCTAATTGAATGATTATATATGAAAGGGTACTGCACATCGGCATTTCTTTATATGATTAATGCTACTTGATAAAAATAAACTAGGCTAATCACAACATTAAAAAGAAATGTTTTATTAAATCAACTAAAATTTGTTTGCATTTCTTGCCACCATAGCCTATATTATAAGAATAGAAATATGTATTATTGTCACTAAACAAAACAAATTGCAATAGAAATGGCCACCAAAGCAAAGAAATAACTACATTACAGATACAAGGTACATACATCAGACTAAACATAAGATACACAGCACATACAATAGACTAAAATAAAAGACACTACATACATAAGACTAAAATACAAAATCATCTATATTGCAATCCATAAACATTTTGACAGTATAGAAAATCTTTTTCTTGAGCCATTCAGCACCAGCTTAAAATACTTAGTGGAAATTGCTTTAGAGTTGGCAGGAAGTCTATTAAACAACTTTTGTCCTAAGCACTTAAAACTAAATTAAATTTTTTCAGCCGAACAAAATCACAATCAGTTAAATTTGGTTTTTTTTAGACAATAATTGTGCTTATCACAACCGTTCTTGTATTCATGAACTTTTATGTATAATAGAACTTTAAGTATGAAAATGCAAGCTAGAGGAAGAATCTTGAGAGGCCTACATGAAACATGTCTTGGATAGGTACCCCTTTAATGATTCTGATAGCATTTTTTTGCCAGAAGAAAATGTATCTAGCACCTGATGAATTTACGCAGAGTGTTTTGCAATAAATCAGGCGGGCATGGAAGGTAAGATAGCCCTTATGACTAACTGTCTGTGGTACCGTACACATTTTAGTCTTATTAGTACAAAAGCGTCTCTAGCTGAATGGTTACACAAACAGCTGGTGTGAAAAAATGTACAGAACCAAAATATTAGCTTTACTGTAGGCCTACATCTATTGAGTGATAAGACAGGAATGCTTTACTTTAGCTGAAAATTTCTATCAGATTAATTAATTAGAGGGTAGTAAAAGTAATATTGAGACAGAAAGTTTTCGAGGAAGTCTTTGTGCCAGAAGGTTGTTGGACATCCAACAATGCAGAAGAACATTTTACCTATACACTCTTATTCTAGATGTTGTGGCGTTAAGGCAGACTTATTTAGAATCAATTCAAGTCTGGTGAGAAGAATTGCAGAACAAAGTTAACTTGGACCAATTTTGAGATGTGCAGTTGAGAAGTTTGTGTACAGTAGTTCAATGTAGCATGTCAGTCGAAGTGGAAAGGAGTGGGACAAATCTAACTGGTTGAGACATATTCTCATAATTTCTCCAACCTGTTCCAAGTTAACTTTGTGAGACTAATTGGACGAAATGGAGTGTTTTGCCAAGGTTATAAGATTCTACTATTTTATACTGTAGAAAGTACATTTCTGCATATCGATTGTTTTCCCTAAAGAAGTGTATTTGGATAAATAAAGGTTTAAAATCTACCAATTTTCAGGACTCGATGCAGCTCTTCCCTTATTTACCAAAATGTTTACAAAAGCGACCGACATGCTTGATCAAAGCGACGCTACGTTTGTCGATGCTTACCACACTAACGCAGGACGAAAAGGCAGAATATCTACGTTTGGGATTGTTGATTTTTACTTAAATAATGGTTACAACCAACCTGGATGCAACTGCAGTGAGTTGAATGTATTTAAATTTTAAAATAGCTTTGTATGTAGGATATTAATAATCTAACATTAATTTGTATTATCAGGTTGGTTGTCTTGGTTTCTTAAAATAACTTGACTATATTATGAGTTTACCGACATGTTGGGTGTTTTTAAAAAGTGATAATACTAAGCCTCGTTTGTACTAGGTAACAAAATGTGTTACCAACTATATTTTATAATATTATTAGAGAAGTTCAAAATTGAAATATTGGTAGCAACGATGTTATTAGCAATTCTGGCATGTTACTGACACAAATTATCCTATCTTCAATTTGTCAACAAAGAAGAATGACAGCAACATTTCTGCTAGTATAGCGGTGTTAGAGCAATTTCAGTTTATTTCTAACAATGCTAGGCCGGGTCTACACAAGGTAGCAAATGAAAGTGGAGGTAATATTTTTCTTAAAGACATAGACGTAGTTTATTTACACAATACGTTCCGCCAAAATAATTCATCACATTTTTTTATATGAAAACTAGCCGGGTGGGTCACTATGTAATCACGTGCTAGTGTGGCCATTATCAAGTTATAGACCGTTCATTTTCCTGGGTGACTCACCAAGTGACTTGCCTTGTCAAATCTGGTGTGGCCTTACCTTTAGGATTTTATCGTAGGGTTAAAGTTTTAAAACTATTTTGTTGTTAGATAATTAATTGTTTATGTTTATGGTAAATTAGTATAATACATTTTAAAATTGCAAGTAAATTTTTCATTTGAAATTACAGTATATCCCGATCGCCTTGAATATATTGTGGAACTCAAGGCTGGAAGTTTTAGGACTAGATTCAACAACACAACTTATTTGGTCCACTTTTGTACTTTTAGATTAATATTCCTTTAATTCTTGTCTTAAACTTATTTGAACCAGGATTAAAACTATTATTTAATTAAATTAGAACTTTAAAAGAAGATGCTGATATGGTATAAACGTGCTACCAAATCAATAATTTACTTGGTTCAAATTAAGCCACGGAATAGCAAGGGCGTACATAGTATTTTTTTTAGGGGGGGGGGGGCAATTACATTGAAAATAAAACTCATTTTTCAAAAAAACTATTTACGAGCATATATTGACATAGTATTTACATATTTAAATATTTAAGTTAATATAATATTTGAAATTATGATTATTTTTCAAATCAAAAGTTACAAAATTTTAAAAAAAAATGCATAGAATGGACTTAAGTTTAACTTACAATTTATGTAGTTGAATTTTTATATACTATGACAACATTAGACATCGTGGATTTGCAGAAAAATTTTTGATAACTGCCAATTCTATTTCAGCTTTCTTCTCAAAAATTAATTTTCTGTGTGCACTCTTTAAAAAATTGTTAAACTTGTAACCTTTCAAAATTCTGTGCAACATTTACAAGTTATCAACTTCAAATAACATAAAAACGAGCAAATCCACAAAAGTTTACAAAAAATAACTTTTTTTTGAGCATGTTTTGTAATTAATGTAGTTTCACCATGTTTTGTCGAGCTACTTCGTTATTTTTGACCTGATTTCTTTGAACCGGACATTTTTTGATGGAACACAAAACGTGCTCAAAAAAATTATTCTTTGTAATTTTTTGTGGGTACGACCGTTTTTATGTTATTTGGATTTGAAAACTTTTAACTCCCGCCATTTTGAAAGATTACGAGATTAACGTTTTCCCCCCTAAATAGGTCTTATAAGGACAAAATTCGTACAAAGTTTTATCTCTGTATTGTAAGTGGTTTTTAAATAATAATTTTATATTATACCTAAACATTATACACGGAAAACTAAACATTTTAGAACATACCTTCATAGAAACTTTTTTATTAATTTTTACATGTACAATCATCTCCTAAAGTCAATTATTTCAGTTAGAGAGGGACTGTATTCTGAATTCTGAAAGTACTGAGAGTATTACAGCGTGAACTGACAGAGTCTGTCCCAGCTTAAAAGAGCGCTCAACAAATGATGTTATTGAAATATAGTCTTGTTTGTATCTATTACAGAGCGTGCTTGCTAGTGTGACTAGGTAATACTACTCGTTTTTAATTTAATTTTGTAGTTTAGTACTGTTATCATTACACCATTGAAAAATATATAACAATAATAACATTACTATCACAGCAGTCCCTCGATTTACCGTAGTCGTTTTTTAACGATGTATTGTTTAAGTATCATCATGAGCATTCTTAATCAGTTTTTACTATGTATATATTTTCCATGGTTAGGGGGACACCCTGATCCCCCCTACGTATGCCCATGTAGATAGGAAAATTATGTACAAACAAAATTAGGCATAGATTAGATATTATAGGTTTTCTAATTTATAGGAAATAAATTCATAGCCGTATTAATTAAAACATGTTCATCTGAAGTTTTTATGAAGAACAGTAACAAAAAATTAGAAATACTTAAGGTTACACTTACCCATGGGCAGAGGGGGTCCGTATCCCCCCCCCCCTAGCTCCAGGGAAAGGAAAATATGCATATTATTAATTATCATATTATTATAGAATTAATTATAAAGAATTTTTCTTTTGAGAGATTAGCACAAAAATATGTTTTAAATGTTATGTGCTGTTTGATTTTACATATACTTAATGGGAGACGTTAAACATTTCCCTGGGCCCTTTTGCCCAAGGAGGGGAGGGTACTCTTTACTCTCCATACCCCGGTCTAGCCTCCCCTGGAAAATATCATGTGGGTGCCCTTGGACGTACCAGAAAATTTTAAAACTTTTTCCTATTCTTCATTTAATCGAATTCATTGATAACCTTTTCAATCGAGAGAGAAAAAGTACTTTTTTTAAATTGGTTAATTGGTACAGTAAACATATGCGTAATAAAAACATAAAATACACAAAAGGTAAACAAGTTAAGACGTGACAATTCAGCTGAGTTTCCATGATCAAAATAAATAGTGCTGTTACTGAAATAAATTCTGTTTATATTTCAGACAGTA
>JAGFPH010000916.1:176380-187028 GCA_018207615.1 Philaenus spumarius | reverse complement strand
ACGTTGTCTACACTGATTTACCCATACCCGACATTTGGTACCTTTTCAGTTGTTACATAACAAGAGCTAAACAATCCCCGAAAAATGGTCCCGTTTCACTTACAATAGTTTTTAGGTCTTATTTTAATTTAAAAAATAATAAACTGTTTTAAAAATCGAGTAAAAAACAGCCAAATACAGTCCCAGCATTTTTATTTACTGTATGCTGCCACTAAACAGCTGCGACGATAATAATGCGGCTTTGAAGTGTATCAGCAGATCAGTTGGCTACTATCATAAACTCCAGCAACATCAACAGTTTTTTTTTCTCAAAACTTCTTTTTCCGGTAGCAAAAATTCAAACTATCACAACTTTGCCAAATTTTCAGATATTTAGAAGGTTTTTAAAACACCAAATTGTTAGCAATTTAATTCCTTATATGTGGCATACATATTTAAATTTTTAAATTTTGAGACATATGATCCCTTTTAGTTTTCCCCATCACATAATAGAGATTTGTTAATCTTGTGTAAATTGTTATTTATAAAAAAATTTGTAGTAAAACATTTACTAAATACATAGTCACCAAAATTTAGTATTTGTTATGTATAAAAATATTCAAAGTTTAAAAAGGGTGATTCTCTAATGGTCGGAGATAATTCAGTTAGTGGTCACATTTGTCAAAGTAAACATATGTGCATAAATGTTTCTTTTACCAGCTATCTCCAGTACGGGTTAACTGATTGAGATGAAATTTTACCTGTTATTCATCAATGTGAAGACCTAGTTTGAAAATGGATGTTATTTAAAAAAATTTAATGAGAACAAAAAATATTTATAAAAAAGGATAGGAGTAAATTTGTGCAGCCCTTTTGATTTTCAATCGAATGATATAAGGGTCGAAACTACCGAACAAAGCAGCCAATAGTTAAATGGACTCAACAACCATAGCAATGTGTAGGTAACAGGCTGGACGCTGTGTACCATTACCCTGGGTAAAATGTTTTAGAAGAATGTTCGATAGTGATGTAGTTGGATTTTTCTTTTAAATGTTTTGGTTGATGTTTGTTTTAGATTTTTCAATTAATGACCCGTTGGCAGACATTTCCCTGTCGGATGATGATTTCTATGGTGTAACTGAGAGTGGAAGTAAACCTAAAGGATCAACTGTACAGTAAGTATGTTGACTGTAAAAGTACTAAAACACTAGTCTACTTTCAATACTAAAGTATCTGTTTTTTAAAAGCAGTAAAAAAAGTACTTTTGTAAAAAAAAAAAATACTAAAAAATCTCACCCATATTCCTTTTTTTACCACATCTTTATTACCTCTCATTCTTGTCTGTCTGTTCAGTATAAATTTTACAATCAATTTCAAACTAATTTCACAATGAGCTAGAGACTTTCCCAATTATGTTTTTGTTTAAATTCTTATAAGTATTTTCATAGCTATTTGAAATTCACAATCACAAATGTTCACAATATGTATGGAGTTAGGAATTTGTGTAGGGCTGGGAAAAATTATTTTGTACTTTTTAGTCCGTTTTAAAAACATGATATATTAATAAATAGTTTTTTATTTAAATAATTAAAGAATATTTTGAGCCATTTTTAAATTACTTACTAAATGGGATGATTCCAAAATTTGAGATTTTAAAGTAAAATTTTAGTAATAATAATCTCTATTTTATATTCAAGTGGGCCTAGTTTGTTGTTAAGATCGAGTGAGGCTTGTGACACTTACAGTCCATGTAACAGAATCATCATAAATTTGACAAGTAAATTCCCATATCGACTAAAACATAGAAGGATGGTCTGGTAGATAAAGAGACGCAATATACAATAATAAATATTTATAATCCATATATACATATATAAATTCATTTAAGACGTAAAATAGTTAAAACATAATGATTTAGATAACATAAAATAATAAAGATTAAAAAGCATACTTAAAAACATTAATGAATAAAAGTATATAATGTATATAAAGTGTAGAAGAGCTCATAATAACTAAAGACAGTGGTGCAGTTGAAAAGAACAATTAAAAAGGAAAAATAAATGGTTACATAACAAACAATTTAAATAATTAACAATAATAAAGTGGAAGAAAACATATGTAAAGAGTAAATTATAACATAAATGTTTATATTAATGCATAGTGTCAGAGCAAACTTGATTTGGTCGATGGTGAAACTTTGGTGGATAGAGAAGGCGATGTACCGCTTAGAGGAAGAAAGAACATGGCGTATAGTTGAGTTTGTTGTGTGTGCCTTGTTAGAGAAATTTCTGGAAAATTGTGGTTTTTTGGTACGGAGGAGAAAAAATGGACTTCTCAACATGAACCATTAATGGTGTAGTGTTAGCGTACGCTTGGGTGTAAAAATGCATCGAGTGATTGCCGAGAAAATGGAACTTGTGTAAAGGTGACCACGCGGTTTCGGTTTTTGGTGTGTGGAGGACGTAAAGTGAGAAAATATCCAAAGTAATCAGGAAAATCCTAGGTATAAACGGTGTCTTGAACAATTTCGTGAGTATAGATGGCCATGTAATATAATGATTCCAGTCTGCATTTAAAATTTTTAAACTTTTTTTTTTACAGATAGGCCTAACTTCATTTAATTTTAAATTGCGTCTTAACCTATTCAACATAATTGTAACTTGTATCTTGTGTAAATTATTGATAATTTGTTCTATTTTGTTTTCATGATAATGATTAATTTGTGTCTGTATAATTATTCGATCAATATGAGTGAGTAAAGAGCACAGTTGTTTTGCCACAATGTCTTAAATTCCTTTGATTAGCCATGATTTCCCATCTAGCGTGTACTTCCACAGTCAAGGATTCACAACCTGAGAAGTTAAATTAATAATAAAGAATTTTATAAGTAGTGATATGCATAATAAAGTTAAGAAAGCATAGAAATATGTTATATGTGGAATATTAAGTTTTTTTTTTAAGAGTTAAAAGTGAAGAAGTTTTGTAAGGTAAAATAAAGGAAGTTTTTTAAGGTGAACTGTGGATTTGTAAGTTGGAGTTAAGGTGAGTTATATGGTGAATAATTTTTATAGTGGAGGTTGAAGAGAGAGAAGTATTTTTTGTAATTAAAGTTGAATAATAAGCGACGAGTATTAAAGGTAATGAAGAGTGATGAAGTGTAGGTGAGTAATAATCCACATGTAACGTTTTTTTATTAGTTTGAACATTTTTTTTATTTTTTCAAATTTTTCGACCACATTTTTTTTAACAGTTTTAATTAATTACATTTTATTTTTATAACGCTTAACGTTATAGGCTGTTGATTATAGAAATTGTGGTGTAAGTTCAGTTAACTGGGCTCAGGGTGAACATGTACTGTTTCTTCTCAGTATTTAGCACTGTATTCTGAGGGAATTGGATCATATTACACTAAAAACTGAAGATACAAAATTAACTTGCACTTAGCAAACAAAATGTTTATTTCAATTTAAATCTATTCGTACTGAGGTAATATTATATACTGACATACAACCTACCTTCTTTATCTTCCGTGGATGGAGATGTAAGTAGTACAGCTGTAAGGAGGACGGGTTAGCAATGTTTGCGATAGATGTTATTTTATTAAAATGTAATGCTTGTAAAATGTTTTAGTAAAATACTTTTCAGTACAGTCCCGCTATTCCGAAAATCCACGTATTCCGAACAGAGTTCAGAAAAAATACCGATTTTTCAAGTATAAAAACAGGAGAAATTAAAAAGACGTTTGTGAAAAAACGTACATTTATTGTTATAGGCTACAAATAATTTAAATAGAGACATACATAGAGCCTAAACTTGATGAAAACACCTGAAACCAAATTGAAATTGTTTTCCATCCGTTTTACATGAAGGAAGCTACGGCAATAAATGTCCGGTGAAACGGATACCGGGTCCATCAGAAAGAAGGAAAGATTAGATACAACAGCTACGCACTAGTAGTGTTGTTGCCACCTGCCAGTTGCGTTCATCAGTTTTTCTTTTATGTTTTTGCTATCTCGAAGGAATTTAATTTTTTTCTCGATCTTTTTTCAAGACGATGCGGTACTAACGGACAGACTGCGGGATGACAAAACAGACGGTTCGAACAGTCTATCCCTTCCTTTCCGTTTTTAGAAGAAAATTGTAACGCAACGGAATGAAAAAAACGGATGGTGTTAACCCTATTCTAAGGCAATATCAAGAGTATTTGTCGCGTCTACGTGTGATATGAGTTCAGTTTGAGCGTTCACCTCCTCCAAGCTTTCCACTGAGCTAATCAACGCTGTATAGAACTTATACTAGCTGACGTCCCCGCACTTAATTTACGCCTTAACAAGTTAATATGTTGATATTATTATTGAAATTCGCCTATTCCGAATTCCCGCTAAACCAAACATTGTTCGGTCCTAATTAGTTCGGAATAGTGGGACTCTACTGTATAAGCCAATGTATATCTCCATTTAGTAAGATTATGTATAGGCCAACAGAAATATTTTTAATTTAAAATACAGTAGAGCATCGATAATCCAGAGACTGGATCTTGTCCGGGTTAGCAAAAGTCCAGATTTTTGAAAAAAACATGATTTTTGATGTCTCAAACATAAAAAATACTTGCTTAAAGCGTTAATAACTCAATTTAGTGGTTAAACAAAATTGGAGCAGATAAGTAAAACCATGAATTATTACATCAAAATATGAACTTATCAATATTTTAACGTTGTAATATATGTTACGTACTTACTTTTTACCAGTATCTTTTTTTTAAATGGTACCAGAACACTGTACAGTTAATAAATTGTCAAAGCTCTTAGAAAAATCTGATATTGATTTTTGAACTGTAATATTGATTGCTTTTTTTCCAGCCAAGTTTTTGATTCATTTTAGATGATAGATGGGAAAACTAGTACGATTTCGACCGGGATAAATACATTTTTGCCTACAGCTTCAATTTGGATGAACTTTTCTGCATCGTGTTCAGAAAAATACCAGGAAACAAGTCTACATATGACCAGTTTCGGGAGAAAGCGGAAATTCATTGCGAGTGCATCTAAAAGTGCATAATTTTGTTTAAAACCTCTAAAAATGGATGAAAAACTGCAAAAATCGGTACTCGGTGGGAGGGGAGGGGTTTGGGCTCGCTGATCTCATTTCTGACCAAGTGAAATGCCCCCGGTGCACCGGGGAGGCTCTGGAGGGGGCGATGGTGGGAAATTTTGGGAAGTTGCGACAGAGACTTGAAAATTTTCTCTCTGGGGTTTTTGGTGGCGCTTATTTCAATTCTGACTATGAGAAACGCCCTGGAGGCTCTGAAAAGTCGAGGCCGATGGGGGAAAAAACGTAAGGTTTTGAAATATTTTGAGATGACGTCTTAAAGGAATATAGTGAGGATAAGGCCCGGTTCCCATGGCAGCTGGTTCGGCTTGTGCCTAGCTCTGAAGTGTTGGGAGGGGTCACAGGAAAGACGAAGAGAGACAGAGAGAAAAGGTGAAATTATGGAATAAAACTGCTCGCTTACTCGCTCAGAGTCTGTTACAAAGTTGTATCGAGAGAAGAAGAAAATACTCCGCTGCTGGTTTTGAGTTTGATCGTTTGTGTAATTCATTTGAACTAAAATCTAGTTCTAGTGAGTTACTAGTTGGAAATACAAGATACAAATATATGAAAACATTGTAGGGTAAATACAAATCTTTTCCTTTTCATAAAAGATTATACATATTTGGCCCCTTCCCCCAGAGCCTCCCTCCTCCCTGTTCACCAGAGCCCCCCGAGTACCAATTTTCGCTGCTTTTCATCCATTTTTAGAGGTTTTAAAAAAATTATGCACTTTATGCACCTGCAATGTATTTCTGCTTTCTCCCGAAACTGGTCATATGTAGACTTTTTTCCTGGTATTTTTCTGAACACAATGCAGTAAACTGCATCTAATTCGGATCTGTAGGCAAAAATTTGTTTATTTTTCAGTACCTTTCCTGGTCTATGAATAGAATGGACTGTATTGATATGCTCTACATCTGTTTCTCAAGCCATGACTCCAGAGTCTCTAATGCTATAGAAGCTTCCGAATGTGTCTGCGCTGCCTATTCAATTTCCCCATCTGACTCGACCATTGTTTCCTTCCTCTTCAGAACAAGAAGCAGCTGTTCTTAAAATCTGGTATTCAGGATAGTTTATATCACTCAAGGGCATCATTTTGGCCGCATTGTTTGAATCCCTGGATATTTCTGCCACTTTGTTTACACCTCAGTCTTCAACAGCACTTTGTTCTTTAGGCTGTAATTTACTCCAGGCTCTTTGCGTTGCTTTTGGTGAGAGTTTTCCAAGCATCTGTAAGCATGTAATCCCTAACTTAATTGTTAATTTGTTTAATAACTTCCCTGCCGACTCTACTGTTTCAACGCTTTTAACAAATATTCACTTCAAATTTTATTTTGCTTAAATTGAGTCGGGATTATCAAGGGCCTATCTACAGTATTTGCATTTTGTTTTTATAGAACCACAGTCCGTCTGTATGTGCATCTGTATGTTTGACTGAGTATTATATGAGAGTAATAATAACTCCCACACACATGTAACGGGGTATGTTCTCCACAGATCCATGATATTTCATAGTTTTCAAGTTAGAATTAACCTTTTAAGTACCAGGTTTTAGAAATCTGAAACTACGCCTACAGCCCGAGTTCTTTTTCAAATTTACTTAGTTTACTTAATTTCTAAATATGTTATAAGTATTATTCACTTTTATTTATCGTGTATGCAGATGTTTTTTATTCATTTATATTATCAAATGTTTTATAAACAAAAAAAGTATATACGCATACAAAAATACCCATGAAACATTTTCTATATTGGTGAAAAAGGGGATGGACAAGGGTGAGTTTTTATTGCAGAATTGCGGAAAAGTAAGAAGAAATTGTATTTGAACTAAACTGCAAGGAAGCAGTGCATTTTTTAAAACAACAGCACTGTTGTATTTCGTTATCGTTTAACCATTCAGCTTCTTTAAAAAATAGCAGATAGCGTTACTAGTGTTGATTTACATCGTTTAATTTAGCGTTAGCGCTAAATATAACTTTAAAAAAAAAAAACAGATAGCTTTACTAGTATTAGTACTTTGAACAGAAAAATACAAAACGTACCCGTACTTACTCCGTAGTCCTTTACGGAGGTTTAGCGGCAAACAAACCCGTACATTCGTAGTCCTCAAAAGGGTAATTTTAACATTGATTTGTAACTTAAATTTTAACTTCAGTAAGCAAACATTTGTTTTTTTATTTTCAGTTTCGTACTTTGTATGAAAATTCGAAAATGTTTTTTTTTCCGGTGGAAAATAAAAATAAATAAAATTTCTGAAAGTCATGTGTTTAAGAGAGTATTTGTTCTTTATTTATACGCATAATATATGTGAGCAAGTTTTTAAAGAATATGTTTTTTCAGAAACGTTTCAAAACCAGAAGCGAAATTGACCGACTTACCAAAGACTTCGCCGCTAAAATCGTCCAGAGCAAAGAAAATCGCCGATCTTTTTGGATTGGAAGAAGAACCCAACGAAAATGCTACGAAAGACGAGAAGGTAGAGTCCGCATCAGATTGGCTGGGAATAAAGAAAAGTCCGGAAAAAAATAAACAAAATGAAAAGGTAGAAAAGAGGACAGAAGTTTCAAATCTCGATGTCGACGAATTTAAAAAAGAAACAGACGGCGGTAAGAAAAGTGTTGTGTTTGACGTCGGTGGTGATTTGAACGAGCCTTTTCAAACGAGGAGAAGAAAGAGCAGCTTGGAAAGAGATGACAGATTTCAGAATCTTGGAAAAGACAATTTGGACGATGTGTTTGGTTTATTGGAGGATAAAAGGAAACTTAGTGTCGAGTCTAAGACGAGCGTTCCTCGTGGAATAATGGATGATATACTCGGGGAAACGCCGGTTAATCGAGGAAGGACAAGCCGTCAACATTCTGAAGAGAAAAAACCTAAAGGAGAGAGCACAAATTTATGGAGTAAGTTTGCTAGATTTTGTTTCTTAAGTATTAAATAAGTTGTACTATTTTCGCCTGCTTTAAACTAATATTTTAATTATATTGTTTTAAATATGTTACAAAACTGAATCATAATAATACGAGTGTGATTCAACCTTTCGCATGCTGAATAAAATTTGCCTTATTTCACCTCAACGCTGAAATACTGTAAATTTTTTTTAGTTTTTTCTTCAAAGTTAATTTTTGTTATGTATGTGAAAATGTAACTAAAAAAATATATCATTGTTGGATTTTGTCACAGGTAAACCCAGTGATCAAACAACGGCAGGACAATATACTCCTTCTCTAGGCACAAGTCGCAGACCTGGCTTTAGCAGAAGAAGAGATACTTCTCCATTGTCGAACCCAAACACGCCTCCAACATCTCTTAAGTAAGTTAGTTTATCGCCATACTTCAGGTTAATTAACTTATATTAATACATTCATTGTTTAGTTTTTGAAGTTATATAACAGTATATATCTAAGTGTTTGTATGTAATAGATATATATAAGTTATATATCTTTAGTTATTCAATTGTAGTCTTCTTATGACATGATCGATAACAAACTCGCAACATACTAAAACAAACATAGCTATGTCAGTACAGCTCCAAAGTAATACAGCTCTTTATACCGGTGACATCCTTGAACGGTTACAGCTACCGTATAGATTGATCGATAAAAAAATATTAGATTGTCCTGCATTGACTTTTAAACAGCTATATTATCTGTGTGGATCGACAATACAAAATATTGTTTTGCTGTAGACGCTGTTTTATTCTATGCGAAAAATTTAATATTGTATACACACTGTATTAAGTAAACTTTCTAACTATATGACTCGGCTTATAAAAGTCATTCATTTTGTTTTATTGATTTTATTAATTAATTGTATTGTCACAAAACTTATTTTAATTGACTTTCATATGCAGGACATATAGCAAACTATTCAAAAATATATGTTGTTATAATAAATTACCTATATACATATTTGATGCCTCTTAATAATTTATAGCACTATAATAAATAAAAGGCTTTTTATATTAGTAAACAATTTCTTCTAAAATATAAAAACAATTTATTTTTTAAATATATAAAAAACTTTATAATTAAATAATTATAATGTATTAATTAATTTTCCTACCTAGAAAAAAGATTGCTATTGGCTTACTAAAGAAAACCGTACGACTGTTGTAACGATTCTTGAAAACCGCAAACTTTAGTTTCTGCAGAAACCTTAATGTGTTTGTCAAACCTATATTAGTGTATTAGAAGTAAAGACTTAACTAATAATGAGTTAATCCACAGAGTAATAGAAGATGATTGGCTGACGCCTGTAGATGTTACGAAAGATGATAAAACCCGAATGAAGCAGCAATCTCCTGTGATTAAAGGTAAACATTAAGTAGAGCCTGTCTAAAGATATGTATCAAAATAGTATCTCCTGTGTTTATAAAGTAACAAAATTCAACTTGTTTTCCACATAGTTAATTGGAATATATTTGTATCCAAATTCTTCATTCGTACCTTGACACTAAGGCCGGTTTCACACTGGAGGAGACAAAACACGAAAAGATGCGACAAATTGTCTCCCGGTGTTTGATCCAATACATTTTTAATTATGAGTTTCTCATAGAAGGAGACGCGACAAATTTTGCGAGGAGACAGAATTGCTTGACCACTCCTACTTCATCGCGAGCAGACAGTCTGTTCGTCTTCTGCTTGTGCGCATGCGTCACATTTAATCCAACAACTCATTGTCGTGTTTGTATTGAAGATGGAAATCGAAAATCCCATTCTAGTAAAGTTTTTAAATCGTTTTTTTGTTAGTTTATAAAACCACTTTAATCTCGTTTCCTATTCCATGGAACTACCCAATAATTGCGATGATTTTCGTTCTCTTCCTCTTGTAAGATAAAACAAATAGCCCACAAAAGCATATCATCCTCATCAATTGAACACGTTTTGAAGACTAAAAACACCGGGTTTGTTGTAGACAGATTTTATGTTTTGTTTTATGTTTGTCTCCTTGTCTTCTGTCTCCTTCAGTGTGAAACCTGCCTAAGAGGAAAAGAGTGAGAAAGGGCAAAGAGGAAGCTTGATGGAATTAATTATAAATATTTAGTAAACATATTAAATTCCTTAGAAGTAAACAATTCAACTATTAAGCGGTAGAATAATTTAAGAAAACAAGAAAAATATAAGTGATAAGTCAATTTGAAAGAAATGGAAACAACCCTTTTTGTTTGTATAATATAGTTTTTAAATATTTTTCCGCGCAGGGAAGGCAAAGAAACATTAACTCATACAGCCATGAATATGATCAAAGTGATTTCATTTAATTGTTTGAAGAGTCGTGTATGAAAAAAATCAAGTGTGTATGAAAAATATAAAGCCATGACCTACAAAAATACATTTTTATATTCGTTGCCATAGCAACCTGCATCTGCATAAAATAACAGATAAAACAGCTGATTTGGATAACCAGCTTCGCAACACAATTTTAGGTTAAGCCTAGTTTTTTTTACTTTACCTGTCTTAACGGCAACATTAACTCATAATTTTTTTTGTGCACATCTGTGGCACAATACCTTTTCAATGATGTATAACGTTAGTCGTTACAAAAATAAAAATCTAATATGTTGAACACTTAAAAAAAA